>PVHY01001226.1:27326-52197 GCA_004024945.1 Uropsilus gracilis
GAGAGAGAGAGAGAGAGAGAGAGAGAGAGAGAGAGAGAGAGACTGAGAGAGAGAGAAACACTGACAGAGATATGGGTGGGGGGAGGAAACAGCATTTCTAAAAGAGTAAGGATCACTTGAATTTAAATGTCTGTTTAAGTCATAATGATGTTTGTTGATAAGTAAAAGAATATTTTTGTGATAAGTAAACCAAATGAAAAAATCTCTTAAAACTTACTGACCTCTACATTAATTAAAATTAAGGAGATTGTATCTGAATTCTTTGTTTTCTTCTTTCAATAAGACTATATTTAAAAGGTGCCTGGGATTCAGGTCTTTCAGTGCCAGATATTGTAGAGTCAAAAATATGCGAACAAGTACAACTAGAAAATATCAGGCATATGGCATGAAACACATTTTCATTCATTCTTCAGAAAAGGAAAAAAATACATTTCAACAGAATGCAAAATATTGTGCTTTGGTTTACTTGCCAAATAGAGGAAAGTATGAATTTTAGCAAGGATATCAATGGCTAGTTGAATTATGAGAGTTTAAGAGTAACTGTTTCTGTATGCAAATAATTTGGATAGGTTAAGAGTTTGGATGTAGGAAGTTAAGAAACCTCATAGAGGCTGTCTGCTTTTCCTTTTTAGTTACTGACTGAAACCTTTTGTCCTGATGAATTTCACTTCTACAGCGGTCTCATTTTTACACAGACCAGAAGACCAGGGAATTAGTGCTACATTCATAAGCCCTGATATTCCTCTATTATCAGAAGATTTCTGGACTACTGTGTGTTTCCTTTTTATGAAACACCATAGATCACAGAGATACTCATTTCTTTGTCTATTAGCATCCGCTTTCTTCTAAACAGAATTGTGAGCTTCCCCAGAATAAATAGACAAGACTAGTGAACATGAAGTATTAAATAACTCAGCCTGCACCAGTCCTCAAGAATTAACCAGTTTCAATTAGCTAACTGGAAATACATCATCACAACTGTAAACAAACCCACTGAACCAAGCTGATTTCAAAAGGCTGCTTTGATGTGATACTCTTTCTAAAATAACTACAACTGTAATTCTCCAAAGTGAAAGGTGTGATCTGTTTACTTATTAACCAGAATTGCCAATATGATAGGTCAAACATGTGTGTCAGAAATGACTTCTCTTACTTACCAAATTTGTTTACTTGGGTAAATAGAACTCATCTCTCCTGAAACCCAGCACAGAAGAAAAGACTGCCACTATAGGAATGAGCAGGATAGGAACAAACCGACAAGGGCAAGCATAGTTCTTTATTTATTGCTCCCAGCAGGTGTCAGATACCATAGTTTCTTTGCAACCATCAACACCCTGGGGCTTTTTAGTTCCACATCCAAGACAAGGAGGAAAGAGGATGGTGACTAACCCCAAGGGATTAGGTACCAGAATCCTATCCCAACTACCAGCAGACTCCAGCTGCGTTTAAATGTTTTTTTGAAGAATTTCTGATGCTCAGTGGTGGCTGATTACTTCCAGATTTTAGTTCTACCCCAGTGGAGATTTGCAACAAAGAGTTTATCTGTTGTTGTTAAAATTGCACTTGCTACAAGAAATGTCTTCTCTTAAACCAGTCCTTAAAATATCAACTGTTACACCAGTTAAACAAATCAACAAGCAAAAGCAGAAGAAAGTCTAGTGAGTCTTTAAAAATACATTTATCACACTGGTAGCAGCATGAATGAGAATATGTCAGTAAAATTGGTGGCATTTGTTTGGAATTCTCATCAAACCCTCTCAGACACCAAGATGTGGTTGCTGAAGTTACTGTATTAAGGCCATTAAAGCATTTGAGTGTGCAGTCTTTATTTGATTATATCTAAATTGACAGACTACATTAACATTTGAAACCAGAATAATAGTCCAGCTATTAAAATGGAATAACTTTTCAGATCCTGCCGGAGTTTATTTAGAATATTTTTCCTCAATAAATAAAAGAAAGTCACACACACACACTACTCAGTAGTTTTTGTTTCATTAAAACTTGAATTGTAATACACCAAAATCATTTTCTAAGATGATTTGTACATATGTGTGTTTGATGTGTGTACCTAAGACACTTGATTGACATCTTAGATGGGGGTGAGATTTAAAAATACTAAATGCAATACAGTGACTATTCTATGGGTCAAACCAGTGCTGAAAATCTCTGAGTTTACAAATGCTGCTTCTGTTGTTGTTGCCACTGCTATTTTTAGATTTTTAGACTTGCTAGAGATTCTGCTCTGCCTGAAGGTCTCCCTCTAGGAAAATTTTCCTATCTGAATGTCAACCTAGACCTATCAACTGCCCTTCTGTTGTTCTTTATTCTCTCCCAACAATGCTGAATACAGAGAGTTAAAAAAGTTCTCCCCTTTGAAAAACTGGTGAGAAATTCTGTCAAGTGAGTACAGATTACTTAAGCATTACATGTCAAAGTTAGTATTTTTCATATGTGAAGCCACCTCACTCAACAGACAATTATTTTATGTTCTTAGAAAATATCTGTACCCCTCACCAGTGGGTATTCTTAAATCACCCCTTTTGTTGACTTAAATGACTTTTTGTTGACAATTAATAGACAAACACTTGACTAGATATTATTCCATCAAACTTGCAATGTAGCTATATATTCTGAATCACAGAAATAAATATGGATCATGTTCATACATGCAATATGAAGGTGAAATTGAGGTAATTAGTTATAGTCATTCTTGCTTCCACCATTCTTATGTGAGACGATTTAGATAACTGAGGGAAAGTGGAGACTTCTTTTTTAGATCATTGTCACAATTGATGTGTGAATTTTTCACATGTAGATAAAAATAGAGCCAGCAAAGAGTCTCTCTTCTCAGAGACTTTATTCTTGCTTCCTATACCTTCAAAGAATATCAGTGTCCACATCAGAGTAGACATGCTAGGTATTTTGCCTCCCCTCAGATATTCTCATAGGAAACTTGTCTAATCATGGAAACTAAATAGACACTGCAGTCAATAAGAACCCAGTACCCATTCATAACAAGTTTTCAATAAGTACAGCCTATGGTTTTCAGTGTTACTATGCTTGAATTTTCCAGAAAGGTTTGCAAAACATTTCACAAAAACATATCACAAACCTCTGTACTAAGAAGTACAACTATAATTTTGCTTCTGCAATTTGTCACATTACTCTGTGGTTTTATAGCATATTGAAGTTGATTTTCAGATTATGAGGTTTACACTAAAAAAAGACAACTTGATTTTAAAAGAAAATCAAAAGTAAAAAAAATGAAGTAATTTCTGAAAGATAATCTTTATATTAATACCAGAATAATCCATGTCCATTATTATATTATATCTCACATCAAACTATACATTATACTTCTTTTGAAATTGGGTGCAAAAGGGGCAGAGCAACCAATCCAAACAAGCCATAAGGGGCAAAAAGCAGCCTTTTTCAAATGCAGATTTTTCAACCCAGGTTCCCTCAGGTTCGTACCATGTGTGTAGCACTTGCCAATCAAATGCAATTTAACAACAGGTTTTATTTACAAGGGAAATTACCAAGGAAAACAAAAGGTCCTCAAAGCCACAAGTGGCCAGTTATCTTACCCCAGTCACCATTTTTAGTCCCAAAGTTCCCCAAAACACATGTCCTTGATGGTGTACCTTTGCCCCTCCAAAAATGAGGCAGGCACTTTGCAAAGTCATCTTTCTCCAGTGTCTTATCTTTGTTTCTTCTTTATCCAGTGTTTTGAGCTGCTCTGCTTCTCCAAGGGTCTTCAAACTTCTTCCACAAATGCTGATGCAAAAATCAGCTTCCCAAATCTCTGGTTATTTCCAGGCACCAGCTTTCCATGTCACCTTGCTGAGGTGCCATACTCTCCATACTGGCCACTCTTCTACCGGCCACCAGAATTCCCTGCCACCACCAGCTCACTTTTCCAAGGGGCTTCTGCCCAACCTGGTCACTCAGCCTCTCTTTACCAGCCCATCATTCTCATGTCTCTCCTCTCCCCAAAAGTCTCTCTGTCTCCCAGTCTTTGCTAGTTGCTAGTTTCTTTTTATATCTTTTTTTCTCTTCTCCCCTCCTGAAAAGCAGAGGGTCCAATTTCTCGCTACATACCCTCTTGGTGATTCATTTTGTCCCCCCTACCCGTGATTTGCCACAAAGTAAAATAAGGAAGTACTCTTATACCCTGTTTAGGCCATCCTTTACCTCTGTGTTTTTCAGACACAACTAATGTTAATGCCTAAATTTTATAAACAAATACACTGCCCATTTGGGGGTCATGGCTTTACTTTCACCTATACCATATGTTACTAAGAATGAGTGTGATTGCCTTTAAGTAAATTAGTTACTAAATAAATGCATAGTGATATTGTTTGTAATAATAACGATATTTAACATTTCATTAAGGAATTGAAGACCTGATTCTAAATTTGTCACTAAGGCTCATCACTACTTGAATATTTCAAGTGCTGCACAAAATGAAGTAAAATATATATAGCCTGATTGAAAATAAATTAATTATTATTAAGTAGTGTCAGATATCAATATTTCATTTACTTTTCAAGCAAACAAACCATAAAAAATACAAATGTCAACATGATGTAATAGGAAGATTTTGGGCTTTAGCAATGGATTTGTCTGGTATTCAATAATATTCTACACAACATTAGTGTTCTTAGGAAATAATGCTATATATTTTCAGTATAAACAAATAAAAAGCTATTTACTTTGGTAATAAAAAGTACCTTTCTAAACCTCATCTGCAAAAGAACAATATTTTTCCAGGATTAAAAATAGAAAAATGCCATACTAAATTACCAATTGTTCAATAAATGTTAGTACGTCCCTACCCAGGGCTTATTGCTTTGACCTCAAATTTTTTATTCTTGCCTATAATAACAAATATTTACCCATTATGGTAAATATGTTAGTATTGTACATGAAAGTAATCCATCAAATTGAGAAATCTCCAATGATCTCCCCATACCCTTTCAAGCAAAGGGTATATTAAATATCTACTATATGAAGAGCAATATTATTATAGATCTAAATATGTTTAGCAATAGAAAATAAGCAAATAATTAATAATAACTTCAAAGAATAAAATAAATATATCAAACTAAAGAAAAAAATTCCTAGAAATCACTTTGCCATATCCTCCAGATTTTAAAAAAGGGCTTGCTTTATTTGAGGAAATGATCAACTTGACATCAATAGTAATGATTGTGACTTAGGCATGTATTCTCTTTCGAAAATTGCAAGTTATTAAGATATTATTTTGTTTAAGGAATATATGATATCTCAGGAGTACTATTAGATAGCATTAGATTGCAATGGTAAGAAAGATAAAAGCTGAGTAAGAAAATTTGACCTTTCTCTTTCCATATTTTAACTTTTTTGATTTTGTTTTAACATTATGTGGAATGATTATAAATTATAATATTTTCCACTGTGTAGGGCATGCTCAAATGCTTGCAGAGATAGTGCTTATTGAAAATTGCTGCTTTTAAACTTCTTTTTGTTGTGTAGTCAAAAGTTGGTGATGTTACAATTTTCTTTGTTTACGTTTTCTACTTGTGAAAATACTTTTATGTCTTATTTGTGATTTGGAAGGTCAATTGTTTGAATGACAATATTTAAGGTCTCGACATTTTTACCAAATAGATTAGGGTGGTTTTCATAAACCCCTAGTAGTAGGCTGTCCATCCTCATATATCCCTCTGGAAGAGATTGATGTTTTTATGATAAATCTCAACACATCTATATTTGATTCTGCTGTATAATTATCCTGTTGAGCAAGTAATTAATGGAAAAGGGAGAAAAGTAGAAGAACATGTATTTCTAGATTGACGTTTAATATACTTATCATTGGTGATGCTTTTTAATCTTTCTATTGGATATCAGAAAGGTGGTATTATGGACAAAAGAAAAACAACAAAAGCAGGAAAGACAGATAAATAAAGGAATTAAAAGAATAGAAATGGGTAGATTTTCCCAAAACACATGCTCAATTCTTGATAAATTATTTTAAAACTGCTGAAATTTAAAAAAAAAAACAAAACACTAGCCCCCAATCTAAAATTTTCATCACCCTTTAATAGGATGAAAAACCTTAAAAAGGTTAATTTGGAGGGAAGTTGGGATATAGACTTATCATTTTTCTTCATTGCAGGCATTAATAAGAAAAATATACTTAACTTTTTGTAATTCACGGTTCACAATGAGGCTCTCTGAAAGCATTGTCATAGGTGAAGTGGGACTTAAAAAGATGAACGAGTAGTTTCTAGATGAGCCATAAGACATTTCTGATGGGATGGGCTGTGAGGAAATGCTATGTCACCACATCTAAGATTTGAATATTGTATCTTGCAACTAACCTATTTGAGACTTGGCAATCAGTGGCATAGTTGCATGATGGAAGGAACAAGTTTTTGGGAGTCAGGAAAACCAAAACTCCAATCTGTCAGCACCAACTATTTTTTATTTAGCTTTCTACCAATTATTTTAAGTATTTGAACCTGTTTATTTGTTAAATTGGAGGCAAAATACTTAACTCACAGTACTTTTGTATTATGTATATATAGCAATAGTTGTATGACAGGTTTCAATAACTATTTATGTAATTATTCTCTCTCCTACCTTGCTGCATTATATTCCAGCACACTTACCCTGAAGTGCTATTACCCTGAAGTACGCATTCCAGTCAGCCACAGGACTCACCCAGTGAGTGACTCACTGGGTGAGTCCTGTGTTTGGTTTTAAAACTGCCTGTTATTTTATACATTTTCTCTTTGTCTATATGCACCATCAGTGCAAATAAGCTATCTATTCATTAGTTTGCTTATCTTTTTGTCAGTATTCCCTGCTCCATTAAAATAGTCACAGTGCCAATCGAAGTGCTAGATCCATAATAGGCAATAAATTTTATTTATTTGACTCAATTAATTTGTTTGTGTTTTCTTAATGAATAATTTTAATAGATTTTTATCTACTTAGGTTATAAAGTAGTGATTCTCAAATTTGAGGAGTGAATGTCCCACTTCTAAAAAGACAAACGATCTTGGATTCATGAAATTGTTAAATTTGAGAGGTGAAGAAACATTGATTTTAACCTAAAGACTTTTTAAAAATAAATATCTTTCATTTTTGTTAATTATGTTAACAAAAGAGATGGTTTTTGTGCATAAATAGTTTAAAGTATGTATGTGTTTAAATTATTGCAGGAATGAAAACAACATTTAGAAAATTTTATGGGCTGCTCAAAAATATGACCTCCGGTATCACTCCAGGAAATTATAGTGTAGGTATTTCTAAGTTCATCCTGGTAATGGAGTAAAAGGAGAATTATTTTATTCATATACTGAGGCAGCAATGATAGGGACTAAAGTTGATTCAGCTTTATAATACTTTTAGTAGTGACTAAGAAAATGTAGTCAAAGTGAATTTAGTTTATCTTAGGTTAGTAAATTATATGATTTAAACAACTTGAAATAAATGGTGTCAGTGAACAGGGAGTTATCATTCCAATTTTATTATTATTTCATAAACATTTACCAAATTATCACTACTCCTTAAGAATATTTCTCATCTCACTGATATTAAAGCTAACTCACTACTTGCAATTGTATGTAGCAGAGAAAACAAAATGTAGCCAGTGCAGCAATCCAATGCAAATACAGAAGAGGGAAACATCTTAGATTGAGATTATTTTACATTTAAAAATAATTTCAATCATTTCTAGAAATCATGAAAATAAAATGTACACTGAACTAAAATTTTATATATCTTAATTTTAAAACCATTAATTAACAGCTTAATACCTTTTTTCTATTTGTGTCTGTATAAAAAAAACCTTCAAATAAATTTACCTAATATAAATTTGAAGATTTATTTCTCTTGAATAGATACACAATTTATGAATGAAGAGGCAGAGGGAGAAAATTTGCAAAGTTAAAAAAGGTAGTTTCTTTTAGAATTAATAAACACTGAAAAATATAATTTTCCTTTAAAGATAACAAGCCAAATTATCTTTGTATTGTTTTTACTGCTGTTATGTAGTCCAAACGTTTAAAAAATCCTGTTTTAAAGAATATAAAATTTTTATAGGAAGAGGAAATACATAGAAATAAAGCAAAAAAATAATAGCCATAATAATTAAGAGAATTAAAACTTTAAATTTGTTTAAGTGCTCTGTGAATAGCCTAACCACTCTGTACAATAATACCAAGAATACAGAGAGGGAGGCTGGGCTCCAAAGTGGTTTCTTAGCCTATCTGTAATCCTATTTAGCTATTCAAGTAGTTTTTGATTTCTTAGTTTTAATAAGAGATCAACAAGTAATTTGGGAGTTATGAAGATGGATAAGGTTTGGGGTGGTGGACAATTTGCACATTAAATTGAGTAAATTGTCCATTTGGAGGTGGTGGACAATTTACTCATTAAAAACAAACAAAAGGTGTCATGTATCATTATTAGGTAACATTAATATTCTAAGAAAAAAAAATTCTAGGACATTCTGAGGAGACTGAGGAACTCAAAGGAAAATTTAGAGGGGAGGAGTCCAAGACTTAGACTTTATGGATGAATCCAATTTGGACCTGCAGTGGCGCACTTAGGCACAAAGTTAAAGAAATAAAACCATATAAGGAACTTATATAATTTAGTAGGGTTAGAGTATTGACTTTACTTTAGAAACAATGCTATCAAAATAAAAACTTAAGATTTATTTAGGAATCTAGCACCCCCTGTTATCTACAACACTGATAGTTATCTAATTTTGCATTTTAAAACCACCCCAAAACTTGTGGGTTGTAACAATAATCATTTCTTTAGTTCACTGTTCTGAAAGCTAGCAATCTTGGTCTGGCTCAGAGTGGTGGTTTTCCAGAAATGTTGCCTGGGCTTGCTCAGACACTTGTACTTAGTCACCAGATCAACTAGAAGCTAGCTGCCTATTCTAGAATAATTCCAGTTTTGAGATTAATTCATCTCCATTTCAGTGTCTCTCGATCTTCAGCAGACTAACCCAGGCTATTCACATGGCAGCCAAGTGGGTTTCAAAGGAGCCAGCCGAATTCTTGGTTCCAAACTGGGAACCTGTCACTTCAATTACATTTTTTTGGCCAAAGTAAGTCCCAAGGCTAGTCCAAATTCAGGAGCTGGAAAAACAGAATTAATCACTAAATGACAGCCCCTGTAACATCATACAACAAATGATGTAGGTATTGGAAAGAATGCAGAATTAAGACCATTGGTAATTAATCTACTGTGCATTCAGTAAAACAACAAAAAAATATTCTAACATATTTAGAAACAGTCATTTTGTCTAAGCTTTTTACTAGTTTTTAATCCCTAGCAAACATAGGCAGTCATAAATATGTAAACACAAACATAACCAGTCTACATTTTTATTCTTAGGAAATTGGACACTATCCTGTCTGCTTTATTTTACAGCTAATCTTTTCCCCCCAGTCATCGGCAGAAGTTTTAAATGACTAAAGTGTTTTGTTTTCCTTCTTCATTTCATTGTCTTTGAACTTATCAACAACTTCCATTCCAATAAAAGAATGTCAATTAATGCTAAATTACCAATAATTCTGGGGGTATTGCCTATTACAGATGCCCTGATGCCAAAATCATTCAAAAGGATGTTTTACACTGAATACCGAACACATTCATAATTATGTTGCCATTTACTGAAAGTGTTGCGAATCTACCTTTGATTCTAAAGAAACTGCACATCTTTATCCACACTAAAATAAAATCTTGTGCTCATGAGAGCTACACAAAGGCCCTTTTATGTGGGTCAAAGGATGCTTCCCCCATGCCCATTTAATATGTTTTCTCTGAAGTTCTCTATGCTGCCCTTAGGGCCATCCACATACTGGTGATAAGCATGTAACTTGCATAGCAAACTCCCTTCCTCCCAACCTCACATCACAACATCCAGAGTTCAGCATGTCCCACAATAAAATGATATATATTTGTATGCTCTACACATACTGTGAAGGTATTGCTTTGTGAATAGAGCCCTACGATATAGATACAGTTTACCAGGAACTTAGCATTTAAACGACTTTCATCTTGACAATGACTGACATGTCTCGCTGAGAATATTATATATTTAGAAGATTTTTTTGAAGGTTCCATACTTAAGAATCATGTCTCATCATATTCAGTGAACTTCTGAACTAAGTCTTAAATGTTTAAAGAAGGGTCACAAAGTCACTCTGCTACAAAAGTCTGCAACTTGCACCCAATTCATATCACAGAAGAAATGCATGCTTAGAATAATTTTTCCCAAGTTTTCTTTCCATTAAAAAAAGTCCCTCTTCTTTAAGCTTTGAATATTTATCACTGAGATGAGAACTTGTGCGGGAGTCAAACAAAGTAGAAGACAAACTCTAGAGGGGGAAAAGTACATCACATTCTTCGTAAACTTTGTAAGAATTTCTTCAATACATGCTTCTCCATTTATACAACAGATCAAGCAAGGCTAGAATCCAATTTCAAATCAAATAACCCCCATATCGATGTGCAGGATAGTTGACAGTGCACTCTCATCAACTCTGTGCTTTCTGGTGGGTAATGTGCACAGTGTAACTTAGAGTAGCCATTTGGCAGAAAACCACTCTAGTCAAATTGAAATAGCCTTTAGAGCCTTGGTTAGAATGGAGACCATAATGTATGCTTGTCATTTGATGAAAAATAGTGCGTTTAAATTAAGGGGGGAAAAAAATCCTGTCGCCCAGATCTGAGTCTGCACAATGACACAAGTGTCAAGATCTTATTTAAAAGTGTTAAGGTACAGTATGCTGCTCAGCAGCACAATTTGTAAGGAAACATGGGATCATGGACCAGGCACTGAAGATTTGCCGCCTGATACCACTCATAAGATTGATAAAATATGTTTCTTCCAGATAATTACTTACTGCTCAAAGAAAGTGGCATTTCTAAATTGATA
The DNA here is from genome assembly GCA_004024945.1 of Uropsilus gracilis. Classification (NCBI taxonomy): domain Eukaryota; kingdom Metazoa; phylum Chordata; class Mammalia; order Eulipotyphla; family Talpidae; genus Uropsilus; species Uropsilus gracilis. The sequence goes on from PVHY01001226.1 coordinate 38,281, forward strand.
TTTCAATGCAGCATAAACAGATTATGCTGCACAGGTAGACATGGGTTAGTTTTTGTCACACGACTGGACTTGGAATCACTCAATGCCACATAAAACCAATTTTGCTTTATGCTTATGAACAATGCAACTTCTTCAGAGTTGAGAAAAAATGTCCACTTATGTTGATATAATGAAAGATATAAATCTCTGAAAGAAAAATTCTGGGTTTTTTTTTTTGTTTAAAAGGAATCTAAAAATAGTCATTTAAGAATAACTTTACAGATATTTAGAAATAAAGCAATTCCATGGTATTCAGAATGTCTTGTTTTGATGAAGGAATAATGTATCTTGCTGGTACTCTGCTAAAAGATTTATATTTATCTTATCTAATTCTTAAAGGAAAACTATGAATTAGGTAATATTATTCTTTTCTTATAAGCAGGATAACAAAGATGAAAGAGATTAAGTGGCTTGAGAAAAGTCTCACAACCATCAAACTCAGGCTGTCTGATTTGAAACCTTAGTTTCTTAGTATATACACTGCAAATGTCAACCTAATAGGTATGAAGAAATTTATCACAAGTGTATTGCTCATATAAATGAGCAAAATGTTATGATTAAAGAATAGTACAAATTCTTTCCCTAATGCTGTTAGGAGAAACCTATCAGAGAAGTGCTAAGTGTGTAAAAACCTACTGTAGTCTTCTAATTCATGCACTGTCTTTTTTTTTCACGTTTAATAAAGTAGATAACAATGTAAAATAAAATAATATAAAAAATAAAGTAATAGAAGCATAAAGTTGAAGAAAACCATATGAATGCCAGCTTTACTGGCATGGTTGATAAAACATGATGTTATCTCATTCAAGACTCAAAGGAAAGCAATTCTGAGTACGCTGGCATTCCTCTTTCAATAAGAATATCTGTCCTGAATTTTTCATTAATTTAACATCTTCTGGCTGTAATTGAAGAAGTACCAGCATCATCATTAGACAGGGTCCAGAATCAGTTCCACCCCTTCACTTTATCCCAAACACACACACACACACACACACACACACATATATATATATATATATATAGAGAGAGAGAGAGAGAGAGAGAGAGAGAGAGTTCACTATCCACACAACTTTTCAGAGTTTAGAGTGCTCAATTATTTAGAATAACATGAATTCATTTTTAATTGACACCTCTTGAAGACTGCATATTTTGCTTGGGCTGCCATAATGGGACACCAGAAATGGTATAGCTTAAAAAATAGAACTTTATTTTCTCACACAGTTCTAGAGGCAGAAAGTCCAAGACCAAGGTTGTTTTCTTCAAAGATTTCTCTCCTTTGAAGACATCAATTGACTTCTTTCATTTAAATTAGTTTGTTTATTGTCTTAGAATTTTCATTTTTGTGGAGTATTAATTTCCCAATTCAGGTGTAGCCCCCATAGTTCTCCACCAGATAATTCAGAAAATTGCCTTAATGTTATGTGTATGGTGATCATTCTTCTACTTATTACATCTCTGATATTTCTGTGTTCCATAGATCCTCTTCTTAGAAGGATATCAGTTGGTTTATATTAAGACCACCCATATAGCCCATTTTAATAAAACCAGTTCCTTAAAGGCCTCATCTCTTTATACAGTCATATTCTGAAATACCAGAAATTCAACATATAAATTTTGTGGACAAACACAATTCAGTTGGCAACAGAGTTCACTTCTGCCTGCCCTCAGTGATGCAATGTGACTGCAAATAAGTCCATTTTAATAGTCACAATGACCACTAGTAACATCTAGAGAGGGCTTATGTGTTTTGTGTTCTCCCTTTAAATAGGTGGGTATTTGACTTATATGTGTATAAATAAAAAATCTGTCTTGATGTGTTCACTGAAATAAAGAGAATGCGTTACTCAAAGGACATATTTTAGCTATATGGCTTACTAGCCAATGACTGTTTTTATATAACTTTATTCTAATATAAATATGTAATCTGAAACACTTTATCATTTGAGGTCTCATTTTTTTCATCATTAACTTAAAAGTTTTGGATAATAACTTCCAAGTTAGTTATAAGTATAAAATTCTGTGATTTGGGCCATGAGGTAAATGATTTCTATCTCACAGCATGTGTTTTCTAGGATTGAACCCAAGTGACCTCCTAAATTGCTACTTTAACTGTAACCAAGGAATATATGCTTAAACATAAAACTATGAAGATGCAGAATTCTGTCCAAATTTAATAGTAAAACATTTTAACTTTTTTCAAAAATTTCTTTAGGATAAAAATAGGCCATGCTCTAAGGAAAGAAGAAATTACTTCAACATCAGTTAATTTGTTCTCAAAATCCCCAAGTATTTGTTTTCAATTATATAGATGTAATTTGATGTAATCGATCCTTTTTTCTTATAAGAATCAAAATGCAAAGATGAGAATTCACATAAAGAATATTTTTACTGTAATGCACTACCCCATATCTTGCTACCAACCATTTCTGCTTTCTAGAAACAATAATCTTCAGAAATCCCTGCTATTTCTCCTGATATTTACCTTAGTATTTCATCTATAATGTTAATACTCATTACTCTTACTGTTCTAAGATAAAATAGTAAATAAGAACATAATTAAGATATATCTATCTAGCAACATATAGGTAACTAATATAGTATTTTTCAAAGTAAAAATTATTTTTGAAATTTAAAACTTTTGTCATTTATCAATTTTAATGGTATAATTAAGATATATTTTAATTACAATTAAAAATATATTCTTAATTATAGAGATTTTAGCTACATTATTTCTTCCATTGTGTCTACAACTACTTCCAACTGTATTGTTTCATTTATTTAGTTTTTATCTACCTATCACTCTTTCATTCTTAAATTTTTAGTAGAAAATGCTAAATTTCCTTTCCATATAGCAACACATACCAGATTGTATTTTGGCTTGTAACTTAAGTCTGGTTTTGATATCGGGTGAGAAAACAGACAAAACAGGGTGCTTACTCAAACCTACAATGGGTAGCTGCTGGCCCCTTTAAAGCCAACCACACACCAGGTTCTTCCCAGCCCGCGCATGCAGTAGCAAGACCACATAAACTTTAAGAGGGCGGCAAAAACAAATTTACTTATTAAAAGACAAATTGGAAAAGAGTCATGGAGGGGTACAGGGAACCCCTTTAGTAATCTTACCACACAGTCCAGTCTCTAGTCCAAAGTGCACATGGCTTCAGCAGCCATGTGTGTCCACAAAATGGCGACTGCCCCACCTTGAGCCGGATGAAGGAGTTAAGGTGGTGCTGCCGCTCCTTCTTCAAAGACACAGCTGCACTCACTGCAAGCCAGAAGAAGCCAAGATGGCGTCGTTGATCCTTCTCTGAAAGCAGGAGATTCAAATCCAATGAGGAAGACCAGGGTGGCATCCTCAATTCTTCTCCAATTCTTCTCCAAAAGGCACAACTCCAACATTCCGTCAGCTCCAGCTCCACAGTGGCCCCGGCATCAGCAAAACTCAGTACAGCAACACAGCAAGAGCTTCAGACGTCTCACGTTGAAAACGGCAACACAGCAAACTCTCCTCATTTCTACGAGACAGCTCACACAGAACACAAGTTTCTCCAACATGCTTCCCCCAACTCCTCACCAGCCTGGGCTGGGCATGGGGATGGAAGCCCACAGCTTGGCTTCCTTCCCTCCCTGCTGCCCCACACGGCAGTGGCAGCTCTGAGGCCTCCAGCCTCCCTGCTTCTTTACTTTCCATTCCTTTCTCTGTCCTCTTCCGTTCTCTTCTCTCTACCCCTGCTGTTCTCTGTAATGTCTCTTTCACTTGTCCTTATCTCTGTCCCCTCCCTGATCCTTTAATCCTCTTTTCTCCCAATCCTCTTAACTTCCCTTCTTCAAATCTCCAACCACCAATGCTAACCATAGCCATTTTAATACATCAACACCAGTACTGGGGGCCACAGCCCCCTAATAGTTTGAACTCTAACATGGCTGTCAACCTATCTCTTCCCACTATTATTTATTTGGAAGTATTTTTCATCTTTTTAATTCATTTTCCCCCCTTGCTGTGTTAATGCAGCATGCAATTTAAGAGCTTTCTTTTATAATTGCACATAGAAGGTAGATTTGAAACCATGATGACTAATCAATGATAAAATGACTTTGGAGTCGATAGCTGTTTTCAGTAGGTATAGAATCCTAAAATGGAAGTAATATTCCCTTAGAATATTAGGGGTTGAATTCACTGGTTTCAGTTGCTAACAAGGTTGCCAAGAAACTTTATATGAATCTGAATTCTCATTATTGCATTGATTTGTTTTATATTTTCATAACTTTTAAGATCTTAATTGCCAATATGGGGGGATACCACAATAGTGTGTTTTGGTATGGTTTTTTAAAAATTTGTTCTACTAGCCATTTAGACTAGCCATGACCCTTGGTTCTGGAAAAATTTGCCTTTTTATTAAGTTTTCTTTTTATTGTTTTTATCATTGTCTTCCTTTGAACTTTTCATTATTCACAATAAAACCGTTTCCCTGTCTTTGTCCTCCTTCTTTTTTTCCCTTTATTTCCTCTTAGTTTTCCTTAATTTCAGTTTCCAAAATTGAAAACATACTTTGAATTCTCAGATACTTATTTTGTTTGGATATGTATTCATATTCATAAATATCTGTAGGCAGTCATTTAAGATTACAGAATTCTCAACCTCTTAATCTGGATAAAGTGGCTGGAGAGTTGGATATGCACAAAGTTACCAGTCATCTTATAGCTAGGTTGAGTAAGGGGTGGGTGGTCTCTACACTCAATATAAATGTCCACTGCGATTTTATTGATAAGATTTGTTGTTGTTGTTTTTAATTTCAGTTGTGGCTAGATTCACAAGTACTGCTTCAAAATAATTGAAGAGAGGTTCTTACCTGACTGAAATGGGTATAAAAGATAGCATCTACACTGTTTCAAATAAGACTTCACAAAATCATTCCACTTTTAGTTTGTGTCTTTTAGAGTTCCTAGTAATTTCAAATTTTCAATCATTTCCAGGGTTCCACATTGCTAATGTGCTTATTTTTCAGCTTTTTGTTCTATAGGCAGTTTGTTTTCAGTTTTTCCAGCTGCCATCAATTACTATTCATTTAGTCCCTTCCATTTTTCAAAGTCATATTGGTGTCCATTACAGACAACTGAATATTCTGCTACCTTTCCTATAATTTTTTATGTTCTTAGATTTTGTTTTAAAAGTTTTATTGAATAATCAAACAATAAAACTTCCTTGGTATTACAGTGATGATTTATTGAAAGTAAAGACAAAAAAGATAAATGTAATGTTAACAAGTTATACTTAATTCAGTATGCATTTATCTCTTAAGGATTTTCTGTAAATTATATCAAAAATAAGTCACATCAACAAAAATATCAAAATCAGAAAAAAATATATCTTTAAATTGAATCCATCCCTTTGCCTACTAATATTTAATTTAATGAGGTATCAAATTATAAGTAAAACAGATTTATTCTTGACCTCCTAAAATATTTAGAGATATCTGATCCTCCTCTTACTTATATCCCATTTCTATATGAGGTAATTGACAGTGTATAAATCTTTTAGTCCTTAAAACCTAAAATCAATTTTGTAGCTTTTTCCTGCATGTACCAATTTAAATTGTTTAAACCTACCCTTACCCCTTATTTTATGCCTCCTTTGAACACTTTATACCTTTCTAGTATGATGATTTAGAATTTTTTTTCCTTTTCTGTGACATCCTGGTCCAATTTCTCTTGACTTCCTTTCTATCCTTCCAGACTCTACTATTTGCTGTTTACTTTTCCATTGGGAAAATGAAGTGATGTGATTGCTAAAGTTTTACTTTATATCCTCTAGTATTAGCCATATACCCTCTAAAAGAAATTTTAATCTCTGAGTAGGTGCTTTCTGAATATTTTTCATTTGTGCCTTTGCTAATTCTTCACCTATCCTCTGGATTACCTTAAGTGCTATGGAGTTCATCATAAATAATTTATCATGCATTCATAGTTAACAGGTTAAAAGCAAAACTAAGCCTTAAAAATTTCACCTTTGTCATTATCTACCTTAGAATTGGCTGGTCTCCATATCATATTTAAGAATTGGTGTTGGCTACTAGGTAGAGCATGGAGATGAGTTATCATGTGTGATCAGTAAGGTTGCCCCAGTTTGTTCACTCAGTAATGATTGCAGAGTTCTAAGGAGCTGTGAGAGAGGGTATACTCTCAATGCACACACTTTATTTCTCTGTTTTATTTCTTGATTATTGTTTTGTTAGAATGCAATTCACATGGCAAAATCGGAAGTTGATATAAAAAGATAACAGATGCAGGAAGGCACAATAAAAGTGGGGGCAATAAAGGTTATAGTTTTTCCCACTCTACACAGTTTCTTCTTATGTTTAATATTTTCATCATTTTCTTAATAAGAAGCTTTCATAATTCATTCTCTTCTGAACATTCACTGACTACCTCCAGTTAATTCATGACACTGGACTCCATATTTTTCATTTGTTTAACATGTAGCCATAGGACCTTCACTCAAAACTTTTCATCCATTACCTTCACAGATCAGTTTCAGAAATATGCAGTTTGATGAGGTCTGCTCAAAATCACAATGACGTTTGAATATCACTACTTTAGCCTATCACTTAGTTTTCCTTCAAATCTTTGCTCCTACCTTTCCTTCTCTGTTACTCAGTAACAAAATTCTCTTTCATTTATAAAGGAATTGAAGTTGTAAGTGTTCTTATATGCATTAACTCATTTGGTCCTCACAAAACTCTCTGCAATGAAGTTAAATAGTTAGTATTAAATTCTATAGAGCAAAGAACTGGGTTAATCAAGTATTTGTTGCAATATGGAAATAGATTAAAAAAAGAACTCGTCTTCTGACTTTTTAGTGAACAATTGCTCAACCAGGGCATCTCACTTGAGTCTTCACAAATTTGGACCTACTATAAAACTTTTCATTTTTAGAATATGAAAAAACACTGGAAAGAAGAAAGTCTTTTTTGTTTTTGCACTACTATTGTTCTGCCAATAACAAGAAAAAATGGGTGCCAACAGGTAGAATTTAGTAGATTGTATTCCAAAGGATAAGAAGTTATTTTTTAAAATCACACACCTTTCAAGTGTGCTGGGAAGTCATGCCACACTCCAGGCCAGCTTGGAGACCCCCATCCTATACCACCATGACAGCCAACCCCTGGGACCAACCCACCCACCCAAGGACCTCATCAGAGCCTGCTTCTGCCCCTTTTCACTGAGCTAGGAAATCATTGGAGCTAATAGTCATTAGCGAAATGGTGCTAATAGTCATTAGCGCAATAGCAGCACGGGTGCAACTAAGTACTAAAGTTCAGATTTACTCACAAGCTGGATAACATACCAATCAACATGCCAGCCAATACCAGAGCCATGGTTGCTCAATATGTATCACAAGCCAGAAAGCAAAGCACTGTAGACATGCAAGCAAGCCTTATAGCTAACAATACATCACCACCAAAGACAAGACAATCCCCAGAAAAAAACTAAGGAAGATATGAAAGAAATGACATGCATTTCCAAAAAGACTTCAAACTCAACATGATAAAAGCACTTCAACAGATAAGGGAAAAGTAGAAAAATATAAAAAAGAAGCCTCAACAATAACTTAATCAATGAACTGAAGAATGAAAATGAATTCCTAAAAATGACATTAAAAGAGACCCAGGATTTAAGAATTTCAATAGAGGGGCTCAAAAATACAGACTAAAGGGCTAAACATGGACAAACAATAGAAAGAAAGGAGGCAAAGAGACCAGAGGGAGTGTGGTGGGGTGGGGTAATCCTATGGGGATCAACAATTATGCAATCATGTATTGTACAATATCCAAAAATAAAAATATTTTTTTAAAAAATCAATAGGCCTGTAAACTAAATCTGAAACTCACAAACTCTGAAAACCAGTACCCTAGTTACCGGAGCAGGCAGAACAGATTTGGAGTTCTTCAAAAGTCCCTTTCCCCACCCACAGCTGTAAAAAAAAAAAAAATACAGGGAAAAGCCATGGAAGCAGATTAGATGAGAAAGAACTACGAATCAGCACACTTGAGGATACGGAAATAGAGAGGATGAAGAAAGCAAAATAGAGTGAAAAGCAAAGTAAGAAGACTGAAGAAAAACTCTGAGACTTGTCAGATTCCATAACGAGAGCAAATATAAGAGTAATCAGAATCCTAAAAGGAGATGAGAGAGGCATGGAGCTGAAAGGCTTTTTAATGCAATAATAGAGAACTTCCCAAATCTGAAGAAAGAAATGAAAATAGACATACAAGAAGCAAAATGAACACCAAACTACTTTAGTGAAAGAAAATTCACAGTAAGACACATCATTGTAAAACTCCCAAGAATCCAGATAAGGAAAAAATAATGAGAATGACTAGAGAAAAGAAACAGATAACCTATAAAGGAAAACCCATTAGGCTGACCTCAGATTTCTTTGAAGTGATACTCCAAGCAAGGAGAGAATGGAGTCACATCTACAAAAAGGTCCAAGAAAAAATATCAGCTAAGAATACTTTACCCTGCAAAGCTATCCTTCCTATATGAAGGAAATTTAGAACCTTTTCTGACAGGTAAAGTCTCCAGAAATTTGCTACCACTAAATGCCCAATCCAAGAAGTTTTGCAAGAGGCCTCAATATCAAATCCATAAGAAAAGTAAATAGAACAAACAAAACAAGGAACCAAATCATAATCACAAAATGACCACCAGAAAACCAATGTTAGAATCTCAAACATCATTAATCACTCTAAATATCAATGATCTAAGCTCAGCAATCAAAAGACATAGAGTTGCACACTGGATCAGAAAACAGAACCCAACATTCTGCCTCAAAGAAATACATTTGATATCTAAGAATAGCATAGACTGAAGGTACAGTGTTGAAAAATTACATTACAAGCAAATGACCCCCACAAGAAAGCAAGGGTTGCCATTTATATATCAGACAGCAGACTTCAAAATAAAGAAGTGACAAAAGATAAAGAAGGTCACTACCTAATGGTTAAGGGGTCAATTCACCAAAAAGACATAACAATGATTAACACATATACACCTATGAGGGAGCACCAATATTCATAAAACAATTACTAGCAGAAATGAAAATAAATATTGGTGAGAATAGGTATGTGGTAGGAGATTTTAACATGCCACTCTCAACAAAAGACAGATCAACAAAGCAGAAACTACACAAACACAAAAAAGCTTTAAGGAAGATCTAGACGAAATGGACCTAACAGATATATACAAGACACTGCTCCCCAAGGAAAGAAATACACTTTCTTTTCAGATGAACACGATTCATTCTGTAACACTGACCATATATTAGGCCACAGGACAAACCTGAGTAAATACACAAAGTTAAAATAATACCAACCTTTTTCTCTGATTATAAAGGCATCAAACTAGAAATCAACAACGAAAAGAAAATAAGTAGAATAACCACTACATGGAGACTAACAACAGGCTTTTAGAAGATCACTGGGTAAAAGAATAAATGAAAGAAAAAAATTTTAAAAATACATGGAGACAAATGACAAAGATAATAAAGCATTCCAAAATGTTTGGGATGCAGCTAAAACAGTAATTAAGAGGAAAATTCATAGCAGTACAGGCCCCAATAAAAAGAATTGAAAAAGCCCAAAAACATACTCTAATCTCCCAACTTGAAGACCTAGAAAAAGAGCAACAAAATTTCCAAAACCCAGCAGAAGACAAGAAATGACAAAAATAAAAGCAGAGATAAATGAAATAGAAACCAAAAAGACCATTGAGAAGATAAAACCAAAAGCTGGTGTTTTTAAAAATAAATAAAATTGATAAACTTGTAAGGTTTACAAAGAAAAGAAGAGGAAAAAGCTCAAATGAACAGGATCATAAACAAAAAGGGAGATATTACAACAGACACAGCAGAAATCCAATATATAATGAGAGACAACTACAAACATATATATGCAAATAAATACAACAACCTGGAAGAGATAAACAAATTTCTTGAATGATGCAGTCATTGAAAATTGAACAAAGAAGAATAAAGAACTTAAACAGGTCAATCACAAACAGTGAAATTGAAGCAGTCATCAGAACTCTCCCTAAAACAAGAGCCCAGGCCCAGATGGTTTCAGAAATGAATTCTTCCAAACATTCAAAGAGGAGATAACACCTGTACTATTAAAAACTCTTTCAAAAAATTGAGAAAGAAGGAAAGCTACTAAACACATTATATGAAACAAACATTACACTAGTTCCAAAATTAAACAAAGATAGCACAAAGAAAGATAACTATAGACCAATCTCCTAAATGAACACATATGCAAAAATTCTATACAAAATCCCAGCAAACTAAATGCAACATTGCATAAAAAGGCTTATCTACCATGACCAAGTGGGATTCATCCCAGGGACACAGGGATGGTTCAACATCCAAAAATCAATCAAAATAACCCATCACATCAACAAAGAGAAAAACTAAACCATATGATCTTATCAATAGATGTGGAAAAAGCATTCGATAAAGTTCAGCACCCATTTACGATGAGAGCTCTGGGAAAACTTGGTATAAAAAGAACATACCTCAACATAATAAAAGCTATATATGACAAACCCACAGCAAATATCATCTTCAATGAGGAAAAACTGAAACCATTTCATTAAAGTTTGGAACAGGTAAGGATGCCTACTCTCTTCACTCCTTTTCAACATAGTTCTGGGAGTCCTAGCTAAGGCAATAAGACAAGAGAAAGACATAAAATGAATTCAAATAGGGAAAGAAGAAATAAAGCTATCATTATATGTGGATGATATGATACTCTATGTAGAGAACCCAAAAAAAATCCACAGAAAAGCTCATTGAAATAGTAAATCATTCAGTAAGGTAGTTGGATACAAAATCAACACACAAAAATCAATAGCATTAATATATGCAAAGAATCAATCAATCAGAAGAAGAAGAAATTTTAAAAATCACTCTGTTTACAATTGCACCAAAGAAAGTACTTGGGCATAAACCTAACAAAAGAAGTAAAAGACCTATACAAAGAAAACTATAAAATATTATTTTAAAAAATAGAAGATAATAAAAAATGGAAAAACATTTCCTGTTCATGGATTAGAAGAATCACATTATCAAAATGGCCGTATTACCAAGGGCAATCTACAGATTCAATGCAATTCCTATAAAGATCCAATAACATATTTTAAAGAGGTAGAACAAAAATTACTGAAATTTATATGGAATAACAAAAGATCCTGAATAGCCAAAACCCTTTTGACAAACAAAAGAGAGAATGGAAGAACTACTATCCCAGACTTCAAACATTACTATAAATCCATAATAATTAAGACATATGTCATTTGCAGCAACATGGATGGAACTAGAAGTACTCATATAAGCAGAAATAAGCCAGAAAGAAAAAGAGAAATAAAGGCTGGTCTCACTTATATGAAGGATAAGGGAAAAGCAAACAAATGAATAAGAAAAATTAGAAACAACCAGCAGAACTAAACAATAGAGTGAGTGAGGAGGAGGGGGAAGTAAATGGGGGAGGCAGATGGCACAAAAGAATAAGATGGTTAACAGGTGTTAAGTATATGGGAAAACCCTGGGGTACACAATAATGTGATATTCTTACAAAATTAAAATAAACTTTAAAAAAACTTACAATAAAAAAAGAGAAAACAGAATTGAGTGGACAGAGAATAATAATCATCCATCATATTTCTGGCATGTGAAGAGAGTTTTATTGTCCTTAAAAACTACCTTGATAATAAGTGCTGTGCGCTGTTTGCAAACCAAAAAAAATCATTGCAAACAAAATAAAGAAAACCTCTCTCATTAACCGGTCCCCAAAAAACTAAAAACTAATTTATTGCAATAACTTTCTAAAGCTGCCTGGCACTGCTGGCTTCCCCATTCCTCAACTACTAGTAAGCTTTAAAATGTTGTCGCTCAGGTTTGTGTTTGTCTTCTTTAAAATTCAACAAACCCTCGCCCTGTGTCTCTATAAATACCCCTTTCTTTTATTAATAAAGTTGCCTTGTGGCCCATATCTCCATTAAGCCCCTGCCATGGTGGCTGGGTAGTCTCTGCTCATGTGTCATTTCTCGTACCTTGCGCCTGGCTACCAACAAATAATTAGATATGTGACACTATAACAATATATATATATATATATTAATAAAATATCATTTACATGCATTTTCTATGTTGAGCATAAGCATACAGTTGTTTATAAGAAGGGACCTTGTGTCTAACATATTTGAAAACAAAGGATTTGGCATAAGGCATTCTGAACTGCCTTTGCAACAAGTTCAGACTCTGAAGACTCAACTGCAAAGAGCGTTTCCATGCTCCAAAGAAAGCAATATCTTCGCAGAAGCATCTTCCAGAGTTAAAGATGATAATTTAAAAAGACACAGGGGGACTTTATAAAGACTTCTTTAAGAAAAGAAAATCATAAAAATTGTCTAATCTAATTCAGATTTATCCATAAACAGAAAAACATTCTTTGTTAGAATTAAAACATGGCTAAAACCTATTTTAAGAGATACATAATTTCCTATCAGGCATTTCAGAGAGATGTAATAAAGATATGCCTTCTTCTGAAAAAAAAAATAAAGAAAAGGTAATTTTTTAAAATCAAACATACAACCCCAACCAGCATTATATTGGACTATAGGTAAAACTCATAGAAGTATGTGAGCTTACTCTCTCCTGTATGCAAGAGAACATGCTTCTTCCTGTCTAGAGTAACTTGAATATAAAGCCCAGTTGAAATTACATATCTATAGTTTTTCTTTTTTTAAGCCTTACACAGAAACTTGACATTTTTTGGTCTCTTGACATGGGACATTGTATTTTTACTAGCTAAAGATTTTTCATAAGTCATATAGTCTAGGCAGTTGGTGGCCCTACCTACCAACAATGTCACCTAAAAAGGAAAGAAATCACATGTCACTGCTAAAGAACAATTAATTTGTCTATTCCACTGCACTGTTAAAACTGTTATATTAAAAACAGCACTCAGGGCTTACCATCAACAAATACTGCACGAATTGTTGAGAAGAAAATAAGAGAAATATAGATAAATGCATTTCTATAGGAAGTAGAGAGAGGAAGGGACCAATATCTTCAATTCTACTTTTGGCAGATCACTGTTGATGACTCTCAAGGATGAAGACCATGGCACACAGATCATATTTGAACCAGAGATATTTTTATACCATCCAGGAAGTTTTCTTTAAAAATTAATAGTATTAAAATTACTAGTATTAAAATTAGTATTAAAATTGGTAACATTAAAATTAAAATTAGTAGTATTAAGTTTTTCTTTAAAAATTGGTAGTATTAAGAAAACTTCCTGGATGGTATAAAAATATCTCTGGTTCAAATTTGTTCTGTGTGCCATGATCTTCATCCATGAGAGTCATCAACAGTGATCTGCCCAAACAGTGATCCTTGAGAGTCATCAACAGTGATGATCAATAGATTTATCTCTACTTCTCATTAATAGATTTATCTCTATTTCTCCTATTTTTTTCTCAACAATTCATGCAGTATTTGTTGATGGCAATAAGGGAATTGCAAATCAAAACCACAATGAGATACCACCTAACACCAGTAAGAATGGCCCATATCCATAAAACGGGCAACAAGTTCTGGCAAGGATGTGGAGAGAAGGGGACACTCTTACACTGCTGGTGGGAATGTAAACTGGTCCAACATCTATGGAAAGCTATATGGAGGGCCCTCAAATTAATGAAAATGGAACTACCATTTGACCCAGAAATTGCTCTCCTGGGAATTTACCCAAAGGACACTTCAATGTGGGTACAAAGGGACATTTGTATTAGGATGTTTATTGCAGCACTATTTCTAAT
>PVHY01001226.1:52297-153586 GCA_004024945.1 Uropsilus gracilis
AAAAAAAAAAAAAAAACAGAAACCAGATGGTTTCACTACTATATGGGACATGGGAAAGATAAAAATTCATGAAGAAAAGACAAAACAAGCCAACAACCAAATTAAAGCACACAACCTGGTGGGGGGGATGGGACAGGGTGGAGATGGTCAGGGAGGGGGGGGTGAACCCCTGAGATCACAGAGATGTGAAATTTAAATATAAATAAATTATTTTGAAAAATAAAAATTAGTAGTATCTGGCAACATAAAGTTGAACATTCCATCTAAGATGAAGTGAAAGTGTTTTGTTGTAGAATCCCCATTCACATTGCCTATTCTATTTATGTTTCCCAGTTACTTGTGACTTAATAATTTAAAAAAAAAAAACTCAATTAAAAACCAGAATTCCAAGTTCCCTGACTATTTCTCTTCTTTCATCATCTTAGGTAGCTAACTCTTTATGGAGATAATTTTTAAAATTTGTGTATAATGACTTCATTACAAGATCATTAATCATTATAATGTGAGTAAAAGGGAAAAATAGTTCTTATTGGCTAAAAGTATTATGGTTAATATATTAAGATGTATCCATAAAAGGGAAAACTATACAAACCTACAGTGTCTTTTCAGAGTAATATTTGTTGGCAGGAACAAATATTACAAATATTATTAATATTTGTTGAACATGAAATACCAATGAGTGAAAGGTTTCATCAGTATTTAGAGTTCATTGATGTGCTGGAGCTAGTTCATGTCCACACATAAGAAGCAAATGTGCATATCTCTTCCCATTTTCTCCTTCATTGACTTGCACTGGTAGCTTGAAGTCACCCATTGTGACAGTATTTACACCACAGAAATATGCATAGCTAAAATTAGAGCTTTATTGATTTTTTTTTTTTTTTTAGAATCAGTTGTTTGACTTGCAGATCACTGAGTTATATATCTTTTTGTATAAAATGTTAGGAAGTTAAATGTGTCTTGACATGGGGAGAATACTTAAGTTATTAGTCATGAAGTTATGTTTTCTTTTTCTATTTGCTTACCTTTTCTGGATTGCCATCCACAAATAGTTCACTTTTCAATTGTTTAAGGTAATGCAATTACGCTTAAATCAAAACCATGCATATATGAGGAACTTATTAAATGTTAACTCTTTACCCAGCTACTATGTCTATATTTCCTGAATCTGTCAAATTCCTACATTTCTTTAAAACACAGTTAAAAAATCACAAATGGTTTGATTTTTACCCATTGCTCCCAAAATTATTTAATTATGCCTAGAGTACAATAGATAAGTTAAAAGAAGAAGGTTGTGGAGAGTAATGAAGAAAGCAGTCTTTCCACAGAGTTTATGGCTCTAAAAGAGTCTGGGTTGGGCAAAATCCTGACCCCAACCCTAGAACAACAGTTCTGAACATCCTAGAATTTCTGATAATTTGGGGTGACAAAATGTGCGTATGTGGTTGTATGTGTGCATGTGTGCTTGTGTGTGTGTGCACATATGTTGTGTATGTATGTATATGTCTTATCTTAGAGGAAAATTAGTACATTTTAAGTGAGGGGAAGCAGACACATTTTTATTTAGAAACTTAATAACTCTATCCTATTCTTTTCTAAATATTTTTTTCTTTATATTCTTTTGTTAAAAAATTACTTTTACTAATCTAAATTCAACCTTCAGAGAATTATCCTTAAATTTGTTATTATAAATGCTCTCTAGTGACTGGCTTGGGAGTTCACAGTCCTGTGCACTAGTGGTAATTGAATAATCTCAGGGAATGTTTGTTTGTTTGCTTGATTTTTACCTTGTGGCCAATATTTTTGAAATTATTTTATGTTTCTGTATTCCCTGTTCAGTTTCCATTGACTGTGATGCATATCGACTCCTGTCCTAATTATCTGTAATGTTGAGTCCATTTTGAAAGTAAACCCAGACTTGCCCTAAAGGTGGCAGGATTTCTGCAGTGGGTAAGTGAAATGATTGCTCCATGTAACATTATAAAGTGTAAAGACCTCTGAGATGAAAGGAGCTATATAAATGTAAGGCTGTCATTTTAAATTGCCATTACCGTTTGAAATTCTCAAGAGAAGCATTACTGAAATCCAACGTATGCACCACATTAGAGAGCTTAATATCATTAAAGTATGTGCAGTAAATGAAAATACCAATTTCTTCTTATATGTAGCTCATGGTTAAGGTTGCGTATCCAAAGATGGCATGTTTCACAGCTCATTCGGGCATTTTAATACTGACTGAAGGAAGCAGAAGGTAACGAAGTATGAAAAAAATGATGTTTCTCTAGTCTGGCGATTGCTTGTTTGCGTACGTGTGCTTGTGAAGACAGAAACAGATTTAAGAAACTAAATGAAATGATACATATTCGAGAAATGTTTGAGATGGCCATCAGAGAGGCCTGGATAGAAACATACATAGCATATCACTGTGTGATTTATGGTTAGCTTTAGAAATAAAGAAACCAGAAATAATTTGTGTTAACAACAGCAGAAAAAAGTTGTAAGAATTATCAAAACATTGAAAATGGTCTGCCCTCCAATGAGAGACCAGCTGTTCTTGTCGCCTCCGCTTTGCAAGTTTGTTTTTGGGAAGAGAATGCTCCACATTATTGGAGCCAGGCACAACCTATGAAGACGGAAATGCCAAGAAATAAGCAAGTGAGAGCGA
The DNA here is from genome assembly GCA_004024945.1 of Uropsilus gracilis. Classification (NCBI taxonomy): domain Eukaryota; kingdom Metazoa; phylum Chordata; class Mammalia; order Eulipotyphla; family Talpidae; genus Uropsilus; species Uropsilus gracilis. The sequence continues at coordinate 54,963 of PVHY01001226.1, forward strand.
GGCATCAGTGGCAAATTGGAATCTAAGGCCTTTTGTGCTTGTTAAATGGTGGAATGATTATAATTGGAAAAAGTGATGTGTATTAGTTCTGAGTGAATGTACAAGAAATGACAAGCGTGTAACTTAATGATTACTTCACAACACTCAGGACTGCCTTCTAGTCTCACGCCAAAGAGTTCAGCCCTACAGCAGAGAAAGCCACATGCTTTCTCCTCCTATTCATGAGTATTCTCCACAGGTCACATGGAAATAACCCTGAAGTGATAAGTCTTGGTTTAGGAAGTCTGCTGCTTAAGCTGGTGTAAGTCATTGTGACACAGAATGGTGGGGTCTTTTTATTCTTTTCCTTGCAATCATCACAACCATTGCCAAGCAAATAGATAGGATCTTATTTTAAAAGAAATAGCATGTGTTTACGCATGGGGGAAAGGAAGGTTATAAGAAGGCTTCCTGAAAAACAAATCTAGTGTTTACATGAGTGAGAGTATGTTGCCGCTCTCTTCACTGTTTAGATCCCTAAAATCCATGTTGATTTTGTAATAGGAGCAAAAATAGACAATTTTCCTGAACAAAAAATGTACTGTATAACATTACTTTGTGAAAGCTATTGTATGTAAGACAAAAACTTTTAAAAGGGGAAAGCAATGTTAACTTTTAGAATGTTTCCTTATCAAGAAAAAGGCTTTTTTTGTAATTTTTGGGCCCTAAAGTATAAATAATGATAACAACTATAAGTTAACTTACTAGTTATAGTAAATGAATACATGAAAATGTCAGGATGAAGCTTCTATTTTATTGGATTTTGGAAACTGGTTCTCTAATTTCTGTGTAATACAAACTAAGATGCAAATAAACTTGTCTCTATGCCATTTTCTTAAAATACCAGCGACATCATGATCAGTTTATAAAAGCCTGAAGACTGGCACAGAGTATGAGGAGATCATTATTAAAGCGAAAATAAGAAACAAATGTTTCACATACTGTAAAGCAAACCTTTGATGTTAGCAGAGATGTGTTTAGTGCTTACGTGCCTCACAAATACTTAAATTGAAGTTCTGTCAGTTGTCACTAGATGGTGTGCATTGTGACTCAGAAAAATCAGGAATGTTTTTTTGGAGACTTGATTTTCAGGTAATAGGTGTAGTCTACTAAGTCAAGGAGATTCATAGAAATAGAAGTATTCTCTCCAATATTAAAGTTGCATCTTTAAAAAAAAAAAAACTTCAACAACATAGAATTCCTACCGCTTTGCCAACTTTTTGAAAAGAGTTCCCTTGTATTACCTTGAAAGGCTCAAAATTAGTTTAGCAAATTTTACCAGATTTTTCTTGGCATAAAGGGAAGTTCTTTATTATCTTATCTTTTTTAAAAGCAATAATCATTTAGATATATGATTTACTGTGGAAGGTTTTAATAAGAGAGGTTTTTTTTTTTTTAACATCTATTAGTGGGATGAAGCAAAGATAGTTACGATGGAGAATATATTATCAAGACACCATGCAGGCAATATCCTGCATAGTGAGTCTAATCACCCATTTAAGTTAAAGTAAGAGTTGTTAAGAATATGGAGAATTGCACTCTAATGATTAGTGATGAGAATCACCTAGATAATGAAATTAGTACTGAGAAATATTTTAAGGCAGAATGATTATCTGGGGAGATTGAGTAAAAGGATAATTGAAGAACAATGTAACCTTTTTCGTAGTTATCATGTTGAACTTGTTTAAGGTAATTTATCACAACACCATAGTTATGCCAAATCATAAAAGGACTGGTCACTCTTTAAAAAGATGTTTATTATAGCTTAATCCAGGCATGTTATCATACCAATAAAATATCTTTATTAGGAATATGGAGGATGATAAGTGTTGAAGAACAATATCTCAGATTATCTCAATAACTCTTGAGAAGCAGCTGAAAGGTGTGTTCAACATATAGAAAGGGGTTACTAAAAGGAATCATATTTTAATGGCTCTATCAGTAACAAATGAAATAACTGCATCAGTCTACTTGAAATGTTAATATAGACTATGGTAATAACTTCCCTTTTTGGTTAAAAAGAAAACCAAAGGTCAATTTTTACTTCTAATCAGTCAAAAAAATGGAGTAAGAATCAATTAGTTAATTGAAACAAATATTAAAAAATTACAAGGTGCCTTGTGCTCTATCTCACTGGGGATTCTTGCCATTTTATTTATAATTGAATTGCTATCATTTCTAGTCTTTTTGAAAAAATTGGTTTTTGAGTAAAATGTAGAAAAAAACATTTTATTCTTTTGAATAATAAATTTTAGTTATTATTTTTAGTTCTAAATGTAAAGAAAAATTGGGCAGAAAGTATAGAATATTTCTATATATTAGTTCCCTAAAGGCACCAATACAATTTTCCCTATTATTAATACTTTACATTCATGTGATATAACATTATAGTTAATGAACTAATATTGATAAATCATTGCTATTAGTGTTCATCCATTCTTTGTACATTTTATGGATTTTTCCAAATGCATAATTTCATGTGTCATACACAGCATCACACAATCATACAAAATAATTTTATCTCCTTAAATATCCTGAGTATTCTACCTCCTGCTCTCTACACTCACCTCCTGGTCACTTATGTTTTTATCTCCTTTTTTTTGGTCACTGTAGTTACAGCCTCTCCAGAATGTAATATAATTGAAGAACACAATATTAAGTCTTTAGATTGACTTTATTTTTTACTTAAAAATATGCATTTAAGTTTTCTCCAAATCTTATGACTTTATAGCTCATTTTATTTGATGTATCATACTCTATTTATTTATTTACCTAATGAGGTTTTGTGAATTCTGAACAGAACTGCTTTAGACATTTGTGTGAAAGATGCTATGTGGATATGTTTTCAACTTACTTAAGTATCTAGGAGTATGACTGCTAGATTGTATGAAGAGATTGCTAAGGTTGGTAAGAAACTGATAAACTGTCTTCTAAAGTGGTTGTACTATTTCACATTACTACCAGTAATAAATAAAAATCTTTGTTGTCATGCATCTTCATGAGCATGTGATATTGTCTATATTTTTATTTTAATCATTCTTTTATATATATACAGGCATACAGTTGATTTTGTGTACTGTGAATTTTATGAATTTGTCAAATTTTAGCACAGCTACATATTTTTGTAATCACCATCAGAATACAGAACAATTCTTTGAAAAACAAACAAATAACTCCTTATATTTTCTCTTTGACCATATCATCAATGGCAACCACTGATCCTTCCCTATCACTATTCTCCTGTCATTTCAAGAATGAATTATAAATGGAATAAAACATGTGTTGCCATTTAAACTGATTTCTCTCAGTAAGAATGATACCTTTGAGATTAATCCAAATTATTTCAGATACCACTAATTTTTCCTTTATATTTATTAGTAGAATTCCATTGTATTTATATATATTGCAGATTGATTATCCATTTTTGATTGAAGGATACACTTTCGTTGTGTCAGGTTTTTACTACTAAATAAAGCTATGCATGTATAGGTTTCTATAAATAGATTTTATTTATCTGTTTGTTTGTTTGATTTGTTTGCTTATTTTCTCCAAATAAGAGTAAGATACTCAGTCCTTCTCTGTCAGCGAAATTATGCGGCTTTAGAGCTACTGATCTTATCTCCTGCAATTTGCGAGAAAAAAAAAAAGAACATGAATAAATAAAGAAGTATGTCATATAACACGTGTTGGCCAGAGTAGGTTCCGATTTTAAATTATCCCTGTACACTGACTAGTTTCTCCTGGTGTAAATGTAAGAACAAATAGATCCCTTTTTGGCACAGGTAAATTTTCTTTAACTTATGTCATTTCCAACCAAAAAAGAATCTAAATAATAATGAGGGTCTCTCGTTTTGTGTAGTTCCTTGAGACAAGGAACTACAAAATGAAGCGGGGCACGGTGGTGCGTGCTGTAAGCTTCAGTCTATGAAGCGGCTGTGGCTGGGGATCGCAGTTCGAGTCCTACTCGGGGCAACATAGCAAGACTTAGTCCCAAAAAAATAGCTAGGCATGGTGGTGTGTGCCTGTAATCCCAGCTTCCTAAGAAGCTGAGGCTGGGGATTGCTTGAGTCTGTGGTACCCTGGGCAATGTGAGCCTGTGGTTCCACGGACAAAACTAGCGAGACCTAGTCTCAAAAAAACCAAAACAAAACAAAATGATGCAGTGAAAGTAGTAAAGTACTATTATTAGAACTATGACTACATGCATTGTAATTATTTATCTCTTAAACATTAATTTTATTGTATTCCACATACACAATACAATGTTATATGTTACATAATACATCTCTTATTATGCCTGTTTCTATAAATGCTTGTCTGTATTCTCAATGAAGTTTATCTAGCACTAAATATCTAAGAAGGAAAGGCAATAAAGTGTTAAAATTCTGTAAGTGTGGAGAAAATGAAATAACATACTCAAAACAGAGATAAAAACTGCTAGCCAAGAATGCTATACCCTGTAGAGTCTCTTTTAGATACAAAGGAGAAAAAAGACCTTTCCAGAACCAAACAAAAACTGATTTGTTTTGATTTTTTCCCTATAAGAAAAGTTGCAAGGAGCTCTCTCACCCATTTTTTGAAATAAATAGACAGAACCACAAATCTAAATCAAAACGGCAAGAGTAGGTCCTCATATACAATCATCTTTAATGTAAATGGACTGAACTCACCGAGCAAAAGGAACAGATTGTTCAATGGATTAAAAAGCAAAACCAGTCTATATGCTTGGTCTACATAATGCTTATAAGAGAATTCTCTAAGTCATAAAGACAAATATAAATTTAAAGTCAGGGGATAGAAACTGGTACTTTGAAAAACTGGAAAATTTTAAAAAGAAGGAAACTTAATTCCTGATTTTAAAAAATGATAAATTTTATCAGGAATAAGAGCTGGAAAAAATAAATAAATCTAATAAAATATAATATCTGATAAAATTGAGTTTCCACCAAAAGAAAAAGGTGGACATTCTGTAATGATAAAGGGGAATAATACAATAGGAAAGCATAGCAATTCTCTCTATACATGCACCTAGTATGGCAGCATTGAGCAAAGGAAGACACTGATAGTAACACAATGTAGTAGAGAACTTTAACACTTCATTTACAGTAATGGACAGATCATCTAGACAGAAAATAATCCAAGGAAATGATGGCAATAAATCCCAAGTTGGTATATGTTCACAGAGCATTCTACCCTAAAATACCAGAATATACATTCTTTCCAAGGGCTCATGATATTCTCAAGTGGACTGTACATTGTGACAAAAGACTGAAATCATATCAAGCATTTTTCAGATCATAATGGTATGAAAGTAGGAATCAACCAAAGGAATAAAAAAGAAACATAAATTTGTGAAAAATGAACAACATACTACTGAATAACTACTGATAAATGGAAGAAAACAGAGGAGAAATAGAAAATATTTGAAGATAAATAGAATTACTTAAACTAATTATTTTAAAATACTAAAAATTTTGAAGTAATGACTTCATACTCTTGAGGATGCATAGCATTTGATAATAGTGTTAGAAAATAAGATTTTTATTATTAAATATTAAGTATTTACAAACTATGAAAGGTCATGGTATAAGGGAAATCACATACAAGTTCTGTGAGACAAACAATAAAAAAGTAAACAAGAAAATTACAGGATCAGTCAATCAATCAATTACTACATCATTTCAGGGACTAGTAAGTGCTACAAAAACCTAATAAAATAAGTAATGAGATTGAAGCAAGTGGATTGGAAGAGTCACTTCAGAACAGAGATTAAAGACTTCTCTGAGCTGTACGTCAGGTAGACATTAGAATGATGAGAAAGAGCTGGGCTTTAAAAGAAAACTCTAGATCCTTAAACAGAGATGAAGTTACTGCTTGGGGGTAATAGAAATCCAGAGAGGTTGAATTATAGTAAAAATAGAGGAAATAAGAAATTTGAAAAAGATGTTCCTAAGTGGACTCAGAGAGATTCTTTGTCAAATTAATTAGACATTAACTGGAAAAAAGAAAAAAATCTATCTTAGCTTTGTATTTTAACATTATTTATAGTTGAGACTGGTTGTTCACTTATAAAATTAGTAGCTTTGTCAGAAGCTTTCATCTGCTTCAAAACATGTTATCTGTACCTCAGAATTTATTTTTCAACAGTCAAATTGTCCTCAAATATTCTAAATGTGTACAACATTGTTCTTCACTAGTTCTTTTCCACATCTTGCTATAGTTCTGATACATGAGCCACAGACTGAAAGTGGGAAGGAAACTTGAATACAAGCTGGACAAGTGCTTAAAAATCAGAATATTCTGCTGAAGCTGAGCTTCATTCTCCAAGACTGACTCTAAAAACATAGTGGTGGAGTCTAAAGTTCATCAGGGAATATAAGTAAGAGAAATTAATCATAAACTTAGCTAGACATCCCCAAGTAAGATATTAATTTTCAATAATACCAAAAGACCACATACTAAGGACTAGAATTGTAACAACTTGGTTTTAAATTTTTTCAGCTTGCCACCTAATTGTACACAGATCCTCTGTATTTAATATATAAAAACAAGAATTTAGGAAACAAATATACTTAATTTTTATTTTCTTTAGCATCTTTTGATCGTGCAAGCTAGAATTAAAATCTATGCAGCACTGTCTATCAAAAAAAAGCATCTAAGGAAAGAAAGAAAGATAACTTGGGTGCCTCCAAAATATGGCATAAATTCCTATTATTCAGATCATGTTTAGGTCTCCTCTAGCCTTTTGGTCATGTTAGTGGAATTTATACTCATTGGGAAGAGAGAAAAAAAAGATACATCTGACAGTTTGGGAAACACTTATTTGTAAATTGAGGAAGAAGAGAAACACTATCTTTGCTACAAACCTTCTTATAATTGTTCCTATTGTTATGACCATTAAGCCACTCTTATTTTAAATAGAGAAGGATTGAATATTAAGTATTCCTGAATGAATGACTGTCATCTTGTGTCTGAGTATATAAAGTGACTTAAAATATAAAATACTTTACTGGCTGGATCAAATTTTGGCTTTTAGTTGTCCCTGTCTAAGAGAAGTGAGATATAAAAGCAGCTTCTTTCCTCTGAAGTCAGAGATAGAAGCATTTTGGAAGACATTTTGTTTCATCTCTTTCTTAACATCTTTAAAAATATTTCTGGTGAGAGTATCTAATAATAAGATAGGTAGGTGGATGGCAGAGAGTTAACTAAAATGTTCAGAATAACTACAAGTACAATCACATTTAAAAATAGAGAGAACAGGCCAGAAACAAAACACTACTGAGAATACTAGTTTACATGCAGTTAAGGCTCTATTTAGAATCTTCAAGTTGCAAATACTTTCCAACCTAAGAAAGCACCTCTAGTACCCGAGAGCTTTCCAAGTCCAAGGACATGGGAATGTGAATTATCAAACAAACTGGGGATGAAAGGTGCTGAAATCATCCTTTTAGAATGTGCCAAAAACCAGCTTGAATTTCTAGGGTGCTAATTGCTAAAGCATGTTTTAGCTTCCAAATACATTCTGAGCTTATGATCCACTAACCAAAAGGTAAGAAGGGTATCATAAAAGGAATAGAGTAGCAGTAAGAGGAAACAGGGTAAGGAAATGTTTAGTTCAAGCCCTCCTGAAAAGCCACTTTCTATTAAAAGAAGAATATTTCATATACATCATATGGCTATCTAAGATTTGAGATTTGACTACCAATTCAGTCCTTCACTGATTTTTCAGATTTGACTACTCTTCAGTCCTTCACTGATTTTTCAGAGCAGGAGTAGATTAGTCTCTTGAAAGTAAGGCAATGTAGATATCTAACTTAAATCCACTATTTTCTGCACACCATATTTCTTATTTAACTATTCCAAAAGGAATGTATATCTACCACATTTCAATATCATAGTGATATTACAGCAAGCAAAAGTCACTGTTTCTTTTTGTTTTCTGTGGATGAAACTGAGATATACAGAAACAGAATAAGTTGGCATAAAAATTTTATCTATTATTAGATGTAGAACTAGAGTTGGGTTGGGATTTCTCCATTCTACTGCCATAGCCATAAAAATACTCAAAGTATGTTACAATAGCAACTTGCAGAAAACTATTTTGATATTTTTGAAAGTGTTAATTTTTTTTCTCCAGAAGTAGTTTGCTAGAAATCCTTTAAGATGACAGTTGCATCACATGGCAAGTGAGACAAAGACCAAAAACAAAACAAAAAAAGGAGCTACATCAAACTAGAAAGTTCCACACAACTAAATAAATTATTATTACTATAAAAGACATTTTATTGTGTTAAATAAAATATCTGCATGTCAAACAAGTAAGCCATCAAAAAAGATTGGCATATCTAAATATATATTTTACCAAAGATGTCATACAGAAGGCCAAAATGCACATGAAAAAAAATTCATTTATTATCAAAGAAATGTAAATCAGAAACATTTGATGACAACTTTGCATCTGTGAGAATGGCCCGTATCAAAAACAAAAACAAGAACAAAAAACAAGAAATAGCAGAATTTGTGAGAAGGTGTGAGAAAAGGAATTCACATGCTTTATATACTGTTCCAGTTCCTAGAGAAAATAGTAACAAGTTTTTAAAAAATACTAATAGACATACCATACTTTCCTGTAACTCTGCACAAATTCATTTTGAAGAATACAGCCATCTATTGAAGAATACAGAAGAATACACTTATCCCAAGAACTACATACAACACCATATTTATTGTGGCACTATTAACAAAACCAAACTTATAGAAACAACCTGTTTCCCCAAAGATAAACAAGCAAATTAAGAAAATGTGGAATATTACACGGTTATAAAAAAGACAAACTTTTGCCATTTGAAACATGATAGATGAAATTGGAAGGGATTGTGTTATGTTAAATAAGACAGTAGGAAAAAGACAAATATATGATTTCATTCATATGTAGACTATATAAAGAAACAAAACAAAACAACCAACATAGATCCTTGAAATCTGAGGGCAAAACTAACCTTACCATAGAGAGAAGGAAATGGAAAAAAGAAAGAATGATCTAATAGGTTATGGTGAAGAATAAACAGTATTTTGTGATGGATATGGTGTGACAGCATACATTTGAAAAGGTGTGAACCTTTACCTCTAAAACTCAACACACTTAATACCATGGATGGATTTCCTGAATAAACTATGCAGATTATCTGTAGAAGCATAGAGGTGGTCATTAAACATACAAATTAATGTTGAGTTGTAAATTTAGCATAATATAATAAAATGTACATGAATGTCATATTTTTATTTAAAAGTTACTAGATAAATTACCTCTCTATGTTATATGTTCTCAAAATACTTTTGAAAATGACCTCTAAAATATTTTTCACACATAAGATATAGTACTTGATCTTCACTTTAAAAAACACTCTTCTAAAACTAAACTTTCAACCTCAGAGTTCAAAAAGATATATATAGGATGGAACTAGCATATTATTACAAATAACTATGAACTTTGTATGGTTTTGGATGTATGCTTAAATTTATCCCACAGATAGAGACTGCGATCTAGATAAAAGATGCAGGAAGAGATAAAAGTTGATTCATTCTTATCCACCATTGCTGTTCAAAATATGCAATGAAGACTGATTAAGTTTGAAACAAGAAAAACAAAATATTTATCTCAACTTGAAAAGAAAATGCAACAGAAATGCAAATCAGTAAGTAGAATTGATCCAGAGACCTCCTGAGTCCAGAAGTTCAATTCCTGGGAAATAGGGTAAAATAAGAATGTTCCATACAAGGGCTTGAAGAAAGGAAACAAGAACTGAACATGCTACTCGAATCCAGGGACATAGGTTGTAATACTACAGCTCCATTCATAAAATAAGGTTGGAGGGGGAGAAAGGAACTGTGGCTACTTACTTCCATGATAGGAAGGAGAAAACAGTCTTAAAACCAAGAATAAAAAAATTGTACACCACCACCTGGACCACATACATGTACATATCCTCCGTATCTCCACATACCAACTGTCTGTGAATGCCATTAAAAGACTTGGTTCTGAATAAGAAACCTCAGAAGTTTTATATCAGTCACAAAATTCTTGGAAAAGGAAGTAGAAGAAGGGATACAAGGAGACTGAGGTAGAAAACAATCAGTTAAGAAATAGTTTTTATTTGAAATGAGTTGAAAACAAATATCCCAAACACATTAAGTTATCTAATGCTGAAAAAAAAAGTACAAAAAAATGAAACAGTCTCTGTGCAAGAAATTTTAAGCTGGTAGGATGAGTTGTTTATTTCCTACTAGAATAGGTGGACAAAGTCATGTGAACTAGTGAGCCTATCATACTACACTGACCATGAAGTGCTGCAAAAGACAAAATGCATTAGATCCCTGATTTATGATTATCTCACAATTTCCTTGAGGGAGAAGGAGGAGAGCTGACTTGTGTAGCTGGAATGTAACCCATCTGTGCTTGCCCTGGAGTAAGCCAACCCAAAATAAGATAGAATACTCCTCTTGCCTCTCCACCTCATGAACTTACCCTTTAAATATCTCCTAATAACGCCCCTTAGGGAGCCAGGTTATTTTCTCCTTTCCTAGACTGGCTCCCTCAAGCATAATTCTCTCTATAAAGCCTTACCTGGTTAAAGTACACAGCTCACTCTGGTGAATTATTATTTCCCCATAGGGCAAAGGAAGCACTCTTTTGTGTTGGGGCCCCATAACAAAAGTAACAAACCAAAGATAATAAACCCTAGAATTTTGCTATTTAATGAATTATCTTTGGACCTGAAGCATCAGGATCACCTGAAAACATCAGAAATGTAGAGTCTCATGTCAAAGTAGAGATTTTAAACCACCAATAAACTAATGTGCATATTAATGTCGAAAAAAAACACTGCTAATAAAGATAATACATTTATGGAATTATCTGGTAATTCTTTAGCATAAATATAATTAAATTATAAGAGATGAAGGAAACAAAGTTAATCAAAAAAAAGCAATACATTAAGAAATAAAAAGAGAAAATTATACTATCTGATGGATTTGAAAAGGAACAAATTTAAAATTGTGAAGATGAGAATTTTAATCAGTGGGGGAGATCTTGATTACTCTTACTGTTTTCCATTATCCTCATGCAAAAAGTATGTACACAAAATATTTGTTCAACAAATGATTTGAAAGAGAAAAGGAGAGTATAATTTAAATAATAGTAAACACAAAGTTACATGCTAGGAAAAAGTTTAAATACTTAAAAATTCATTATATTATGTTATTAAGGTTAGATTATTATATTGCTGATGAACATATTCAATTTCTTTAGTTAATAGAGATATTTATCTTATGAGCTAACAGATAATTATACACAGAGATAATAAAATAATAATAATTACAATAAGAACACATTCACTAAAGGTAAAAGCATTCATGTTCAACAATTGCACATCTGGACAAAGATCTGGGAAAATTAAGACCGCTCATAGTAGTTGTAATAATGCTGACTCAGATTCAAGATCAATTTTAACTGTCTAATAACATTAATGATTTTACAATTGCATTTATCAGCCCATACAAAAGAGAAGCTGTTACAAAGGGGCAATGTGTATATTCTGTTGCATTGTTAATAACATGAAAACTTGTAAATTAATATACATTGGCATGACACTGGATGAGCATTTTTATCTTTTATTCATGAAATGAAGCAATATATAGCAATCTACATGAACTAGCTATTGCTGTATCCTTTTGATTAAAGTTTGAAAATGTAATGTTGTTCAAAAAAGAAAATTGTAGTACATGTGTATTAAAAGATTATGATTATATAATAGCTTAAAGATATAAAACACTAAACTTTACATTGTCTCTTAATCAATGCTTCTAAACAACTTTGTCAGTAAAATGATCTTCTCAAGAGAAGGAAATGAATTTGGAGATTTGACCACAATGAACTTCATATTTACATATATTTTACTTTAACAAAATTTCAATAGCTCAATAGATTTGAGTATTTAAATCTTTTAATAGTAGTAAAAGTGAAAGGAAGTCACTACTGCCATAATTATAGTATTAACTTATTTTGGTCTGTCAAATGTTCAACCTTAATTTTATATAAAAGTCTAAAAATTAATTTATCCCAAATATATACATGTTAAGTATTTGTATAGAAGACCGTACGACAGGTAAGGGAATACAGCAATGAAAAATAAAGTCACACTTTTTACCTATTAGAAATAATCTAGTCTTGCTTAAATGAAAATATAGCCTTTATGTTTTATGCTTATTTTTTCAATTGACTTATTACTAGTTTATAGCACTGTATAGACTTTAAGAGTATAGTTTATCACCTCAACAATTGTATATATCAGTCCACATCTACCACAAAACAATCATCTTCCTTTGTATTGTGTTCAGTGATCCACCTTCTCATATAGTAAACATCTCTCTGTTGTCAAAGTCTAAGGGTTCATTTTTGTTTATGCTTTGTTTTATTTCTTTATATTCCACAAAAGAGTAATATTATTGAGTATATTTGTCCTGCTTATGGCTTATTTCACTTAGCACAATCTCTTCTAATTCTATCCATGATTCCACAAACGGCAATATTTGAAACTTTATGTAACTGACTGATCCTATTGTATAAATGTGGTATATCTTCTTTAGAAAACCATTCATTGCTGAATACTCAAATACTTGTGCTATTTTCATATCCTGGCTATTAGGAATAGTACTGCAGTGACTACAGGGCTTCATATATTTTTCCAAATGCAAGTTTTTGTATTCTTCAGGTAAATACCCAAAAGTGGGATTATTGGTTATATGGGAATTCTATCTTTGCATTTTTGAAGTACTTCTAGTGTTTGTAACTGTGGTTACATCAATTTACATTCCAACCTATACATGAAAGTTCATTTATCTACATATTTGTCAACATCTAATATTTCTTGAAATTTTGAAAATAGACATGTGACTGGTATGAGATAAAATATCACTGTTGTTTTTATCACACTTTCTTTAACAACAACTGAGTAAAGCACTTCCCATGTGCTTATCGGCCATCTGGATGCCTTCTTTGGTGTAATGCCTATTTAGAACTTCTGGTCTTTTTTAAAAATGGGTTGTATGTTTTTTGTGGCTGCTGTTGAGTTGTATGAGTTTATATTTTGGGGATATTAATACTTTACCTGGTATATATTCTTCATGTTTTCCTCCCTTTCAATAGACTGTCTTTTTATTTTTAAAAATGTTCTTTTCTGCTGTGCAGGAACTTTATAGCTTGTAGTCCCATATGTTTATATTCTCTTTTGTTTCTCTTTTTGTTTGAGACAAATCCACAAAGATACCACTAAGGTCAAGGTCAAAAACTTACCTTTCATGTTCTCTTTGTATTTTATGACAAATACATAGCTAAAACATAGCTAAATATAATGGTGGGAAATTGAAAGATTTTTCTCTAAGTTTAGAAACAATCCAAGATTCCAACTCTCACTGCTGGCCATGAAAAGCAGGCAGGAGAAAAGCAGGCAGGAGAAATTGTGACAGTTCAAGATGGAAAAGAACTCAATCATAGACCAGGGCTTAGCAATCATGAACCAAGTCAGTTTATTAAAGTTTCCAAGCCTGTTAAATACACTGGTAAATGAATGGTTGTAATGTGGTAGTAATTAAAGAAAAAGGAAGGTAAAACCAAGATCCCATGGTACGTAGCACATGGGGGTAGTGGAAATTAATTATCTAGCAGAAAGTATGTGGGCAAATACCTTTATTTTCGAAGGAAATGTCTCTCAGGTGGGTTAATCATAGGAGGATAGGAGAGTGAAACCTATTTCCATTGACAAGAAACCTGCGGGGACCATCTTCAGTGTGCTGAAGTGATGCTTAGAATAAATAAGGGTGTGCCTTTATTTATTGTGTAATTCTTATTTATGGCATCCCACACTCAATACTACTATCTAATATAGTATTGGAAGTATTGAGCATAGCAATTAGGCAAAGGAAAAAGTAATAAAATTTATTCATATATGGGAATAAGGACTAAAAATCTCACTGTATGTGGATAACTTTATATTACATATAGACAACCCTAAAGACTGCACACATGCACATACATATTGGAAGTAAACAAAAAGAGAAAGTTTCAGGCTATAAAATTAATATACAAAATTGCATTGCACTTCTATATGTAAACATTAAATTAGCAGAAAGATAAATGAATAAAAAAGTATCACTTGCAATTACATCAAGAAGATTAAAATACTATGAATAAATTCAACCAAGGAAGTGGTAGTCAATACACCAAAAATTATAAGATATTGTCAAAAGCAACTGAAGATCATAAAGAAATGAAGATATTTAATTTTCATGAACTGTAAGAATCAATAATTTCAAAACAGCTATTATAACTAAAATACTATATAGAATCAAGAAAAAAGAATCTCCATTAAGATTTCAATAGCATTTTTAACAGAAATACAGTCCCAAAATCTTAAATTTGAATGGGTCCCCAAGATTAAAAACAAGACTTTTGGTAGGACTTATAATGTAGCAAATAGAGATTCTGAAGTATAATGTTGTAAACTAAATTCCATTTTATAATCTATTGCGATGTCAATAAAAGTTAAAAATAAAGTACACCTCAATATGTTGACTACTACAAACACCAGATATTTAAATATCTGAAGTAAGTCTATTTTTTGTGTGTGAGATATTTATAACATGAAAATGATCACAAATATTATGAGATATTTCTTAGTTCTTACCCATGCAACAGGGAAGAATAAGCCAAAAAAGAGTAGGTTAGATTTAGAAACCACAGGGTAAGCAATGGGCGAAGAGAAAAGAATATGTTTCTTTATTCTCCTTCAATCTTGCTTGTTCAATCAACTCTTTAGTATATTTGGTAGGATTGTTTAAAAAAATAAGATGAGCAAGTTTTCAGGAGCACTGTAAGTGCCTGGAGTTGTCTTTAGAGAAGCAATTAGTAGTAGGAAAAGGAATTTTTAAGAACAGAGCTATCTAGAATATATTTCTACTCATTCATGGAATTGCATAATGTTATAAACCGCCAAAATTCCCACATATTGAGGAAGACTTGAGTCCTACTAAAGTCTCATTTTCTTAACTGAATTAGGGAATTGCAGGCTACACTGTGCCTTTGGATGACTATCAAGTGGGGAGAAGAGATCAGCTATAGCAAGTAAGATCCAAATAATGTCTAAAATACAGTAAAATCAAGACATCAACGCAAGAAGTGTCCAGAAGACTGAGTGAGATCTTTGCTTTTTAAAATTATCAGTGGAGAAAACTTTATAGTTTTCTGTGTGAAAAGGAAAACAAATAACTAAAGAAAGACTCAATTCACAAAAAGTTCAGATCTAAATAACATCCCTTTTCTACCAGATACAAGAAAAATAGCCCACACTATTAGTAGACAGATCAATAGGAGTATGCTTTAATTAAATGCTTTTCTTAAAAAAGGTAGGATTATTAATGACTGTCACATATGCCCAACTGATAGCTTATCCGATCTCATATTTATTCACTATTCTGAGGAAACTCAAGGAGAAATCACTGAGAGAAAAGGTGTTTATTCTTATGTTTTCGATAGTGTTTTGACTGCTGTGTAATCTTCATGAGATTTAGAAATGCTAAGTGAAGCTAGTTTTCAAGTGTCACTCTTGGCAAGTGAGATATTCCTTTTATAAAAATATCTGCTGAGCTTTGACACTTAGACTGAAGTGTATGTCCACATATCTGCTGTAATGTGAATATGTCTTTGTTCATTCTGACTCACAGATCCTTCAGTCAACAAAAGTGTTTTACAGATGAGCAATTCAAGACTGCAAAATCAAAGGTGGTATGTAAAGCTGTCTTTCTCCAAAGACTACTGATCATCTTACTTTTAGAAACTAGTAACCCAAATGTTGCTATTTAGTTTCCATATCCCCACTGAATGTTTATATGTTGTCATTGCCATTCTCAATCTCTGAGAAAAATAGCATTTGCTGACCAAAAATAGTATGAGACTAGCCTAAAATTTTCTCTACCAGGATGATTCATAGAGAAACGTATTTTCTCCACTGTTATACCTACAAAATATAAGCAAAATATCTGAGGGGCATTTTTTGAAACAGCATTGTAAGTTGAACCCATTTTACTCATGATGGAGACATGTGTTAATATATATTTTTAACCATTAGTTCTCTACTCAGGTCATCACATGATTCTGTCTTACATTTTTTAATAATAAAAATAATTTTAGATTAGAAGATTTTTAATAGTACAATACCTTGATATAATATGTTTATGGCCACATAGACACATATTGATACCTCCAAACATTTTTAATGAGTTTTTTTATACTTGATCAGACCAAAATGTCATTTGTCAATAGATACAATTTTTGCATTTTCTCTATGGTAATTTTTCTAACAGGTCAAAATTCTTAAGAAAATTCAGGTTAGCATAATGTTATGACTCTGTCTGGAAGGAGTGTTCAAAAATACCTTTGTAAATATCAGCAAGTCCCCCCAAATTGTTGCTTGAGCTCAGTATTTTGGTTAGAATCTCTAATCCCTAAGCAACATAGGCCATCAAAGAAAACAACCTGCATTTTCAGACAAAATAGCAAGAAAGAAGTTATACCTATTGGTGAGTACTCAGTTTCTTTCACTGCATGTCAAAAACTACCTTTCTTCAATTTACAAGTGCCCTAGTCTAATTCAACAGGTCAGAGATCCTAATTTCTAATTTGCTAAGCAATTTATCACATATTACCTACATACTCTCAAGTCAGATTAAATGCTACCACCAAATCAGACATGGGAACTTTGTGATTAATTTACTGGGAAGATTTGTTGTTAAGTAGTAGAAATGTATCTTCAATTTGAAATGTAAGATTTATATTATTTTATGTAATTATTTAAATAAGATGTGTGTACAAATGTAAAAAGGAACAGAACGAAGTGTAAAATGTCTTTTATGAAATGAGGGGAAATTGGGGAAGGGAGGAGCACAAGAACATCAAGAGGAAGGTTCACAGGTGACAAGGTGGAGGGACAACTCTGGGAAATGCAGATGCTATCTATCTATCTATCTATCTATCTATCTATCTATCTATCTATCTATCTATCTATATGTATATATATATACACACATACACATATTTAAAAAACAACAAAATAATAAAATTAATAAAAATAAAAATCAATAAGTAATACTAAAACAAAAAAATGTATTTAGTGAGTGAATTTAGGCTGTTTCAGTATTTATAAGATTTTATAGATATTTTTATAGATATACTTCTCAGTATTTCTATGCAATATCATATTATTTTTCAAATTAGGTTCACAAATTTGAAGTGAATTGCACAGTGTCACATAGAAGTGAAGAGCAAGGATTCAGAACTAAAATGTTAGACTCTGAAGGTCACTTCTTTTAAATTTGTTGTCTTAAACCATGATTGTTTCTTTATTTTTTGTACAGAATGTAAAGAATTAAATCACTGCATCAAAAGTGAAAAAAAAATATTAAAAGTTAATCGGCATTCAGCTCCAGAAAAAAAAATTTCGGTTATCAATAGAGGTATTAGGGTGTACTGAGAAATTTAGTATAAATCTTTCCCAATAGAAAAATGCTTGGCAATAACAAACCATATTTTTATGTTGAAGAAATAGAGGATATATCTTATATATCTGAACAACATAAGAGGATAACTACAGACAGAGAAGAAATTACAATTCAGTTGTTTGCTCACCAAGAACTATTAACACCCAAAGATGGCTGCTTGGGAAGCAGAAAGCTTGTATTCATATCTCTGTTCTGTTATTATAGTAACTTGATTAGATAAGCCTCAGCATTCTGTGAATATAAGTAGGATAATGTAAAATGATAATAAAGTCTCTTCCTCACAAATGTGGGCATTGAATGATCACATAGTATTAGTCTTACTACTTACCCAACAATATTTTTATGGTAAAGATGAAAACCAAAGATATTCATGAGATACAGTGAAATTGTGAAACATTCCATTCACAGTGTAACATATGAGTAAACAAAATAAGGTATCAATTAGGGCTTGTAGCAGGTATAGATCTATATCTAAGACAATTTGTTAGGTATAATCTGAATAACATAGAGCCATAGTCTTGTGAGGAGAATGAAAATATGCAAAAAAGCAAGCATAACAAATAATGATTATGCCACTCTTGGAGAGATAGAACTGAAATAGGACTGCCTAATCCAGCTTTGTAAGGAAAAGCTGAGTTTAGATAAAAGAATAAGAGCTATCTAAGGAAAGAAAAGAATATAATTTTGCTAAGACAACAGAAAATCAACATATAACATGATTTCCAATAACAACAAATAAAAACAGTATAGTTCAGTATACTTAGAATGATTGGTAGAGCATGCAAAAGTGAGGGATAATTAATAATTTTGTAGAAACAATTTTGGACAGATTATTCAGGGCCTTATAAATCTGGAAGAAATGGTACTCTATCTCAAGTAACAAAAACAGAACAAATTAAAAATATAACTTCTGTATAACCCATTAATCCCACTTTTGAGTACCCAAAAAGTGAGATCAAAGCCATATTAGTACACAAATGTTCACTGCAACATTATTTCCAATATGTGGAAATAGTTTGTTCTTCAATAAAGAAAAATGTGGTATATATACATTACGAGATATTATTCAGTATTAAAAAATCCACAATATGCCATAAAGTAGATGTGTTGAAGATATTACACTAAGCAAAATAAGTCAAAAAAGATAAATTGTGTTTGATTTCACTTATTCCACTGATATAGTCAAGTTCACAGAATCAAAGTAGAATGGTGATTGCCAGGACTAGAAAAGGTAGAAATTATAAAAATTCATAATCAATAGGCATATAGTTTCAGTCAAGCAAGATGGATTGACTCCAGACATTATTATAAAATATTATATCTATAATCAAAAACACTGTCCTACATACTAAAATTTTGTTAAGTGGCTAGATCTCATGTTAAGTATCCTTAACAATACACAAACTGGGTTAAATGTTCAATTCTGGTTTTGACCAAACATATTTAGAAATTTATTTTGATTTATTTTATATATATATATATTGAGGAAACATTGGTGTACAGTACTGCTGTGATTCAGAAACATAAACTGACACCTAGATGCAAATTACCACACATGAACTTGTGATAGTTAATGGAATGAAGCATTGTTCATTAATTTTACTTTTTAAAGAACATTACAGGATCAAAATAAAAATTTTAAAAAATTACTTTGATTCCTCTTTGAGAGCTACACTGAATCAATGATTGTCTGTGTTTTGTTGGATAGGCGAAATAGCTGTGCTCCAACTCAGAAGCAGGTATTCATATTCCTGGGATGAAGCACAGGAGAACCAGAAGTAAGTACTCAATACAGAAGGGCAAATAATTTTCCTGGTGACCTAGCACCATTCCTGACTTACTGTTTTTGTCTTTCCTATCCATTCTGATGTTTTCTCTAGAAACTCATTTCATAAAACTAGATTACTTATACAAAGCCCAAGGTTTGCCATCTCTTTCAATGTAATGGGATATTGCAAACAGGCCCCAAGAACTCGACACTATCAAGTCTTTCAGTTCTACACAATACAATGTTTACTTTGAAATTTTTCTTTAATACCAAGGCTTTTCTAATGGCTTAATGTTACTTTCTGTCCCTCAGATGGAATGTATCAGAAATAAGACGTTTTCTTTTGTGAGTTGGGCTCTAAACTGCACAGGGATAGAACTGTTCAATTGGAAACCATCCAAATTGTGACATCAAGTCTGAGTACAAACAAATGGTGACCTCTATTTTGGTTCTAAAATGTTGCTTCCTTTCTTTACAGCCAATAAAGCAATATTTTTATTTTCTTCAGTAACCCATGATAGATTTCAGTGAGAAAAAGTAATTTTGCAGGCAAGGAATTGGAGAAAATGGGAGGTCCTGTCCATTAACTCATTTTAAGTCCAGGATAAAAAAAAAAAAAAAAAAAACTGTGACTTTAAGAAGAAATAGAGAAATTGAACCAAACTCTTTCCGGGTTTTAACTTTTAAAAAAGTCCCACTTTCTGCTGATTCAGTTGAATAAAGCTTTTTGCCCTTTGCCCTTCACTCCTTTTAGTTCATGATTTTTTTTTTTACTGTCACTCTATTCTCTACACACTGACCACATACATTTCATACTCTGAAACAATCATTGTTTTTTTAGCATAAAAAAAATGCTATCGGATGCACCATTAATGTCTTGAATAAGTAATAAAAAAGATTTTGATTTTGTCATCTTAAATTTTTTTAGTTTATTATTTTAGAGAATTTGTAAGCTGAAGATTTTCCAAGGAATACAACTCAAATCTTATAAACTTTACCATTTGTTTGGTATTCATAGCAATCATCTTATCTTTCCACTTGGTTTTGGTTTCTGAATTTCCTTAAATCATTTTTTGTATCTATTAGCCCTTTCAATCTCTTAAAGATTTCTCATAAATTGTTAATACTTCCCCTTAGGCTTTAGGTTCTGTTCCAGCAATCACAGGTTGGAATTAAGTCGTGAAATTCTTTGTTAATTCAATAAGGGATATTTTTAGTAGGAAATAATGAGAGATCCCTAAAGTGTCATAAAATGTTACATTTAGATTTAATATTGATAGCTGCAATGACAGCACTCTGTTTCTGTAGGAGAATTTTCCTAACCAAAAAAAAAAAAAAAAAATCAGTTCCCTAGTGTAAGTGCCTAGGGAAGGTAGAGTATGTTCTGGCCAACAACGCAGAGTAGTCACAAGAGTAATGCATTTTTTTCTCGGCATTGTGGTTAGATCAACTTTTTTTTTGGCATTTTCCTTGTTTTCTTTTTCACAATATAGCACTTCTCCCCTCAGGTGAGGTCTCCATAGTTTTCCCACCAAGTGCCACAGTCCTCTGCCACAAGTAACTACATTCCTTTCATACTGTTACATACATGGACTCCTCTTTCCTCTACCCTCCTTTCATGAGTGTCTCAGGCTTATGTTTTGCTTTCAAGGGTCATTCTTATACTTTGTCTTTGTGTGGTCCTTTGCTTTGTTTTATAGAGTCCACATATAAATGAAACCATCCAATATTTATCTTTCTTCTTCTGACTCACTTTGCTTAGAATAATCCCTGTTACCTCCATCCATGTTGCTTCAAATGGCACGAGCTTATCTTTTTTGATCACTGAAAAATATTATGTTGCATATATATATATATATATATATAAATATAGATATAGATATACACCTGCTTGATGGACACATCATCTCTGGGGTATTTAGAAACAATCAACAAGAGCTAGTGAGAAAGTAGAGAAAAAGGATACCTGTTAGACTGCCAATAGGAATGCAGAATGATGCAGCACCTAGGCAAAGAAGTGTGGAGATACCTCCAAAGATGGAAAAAGGACTTAGAACATCACCTAGCAATTCCACTCCTGGTTATCTATTCAAAGAGCACAAAAATGCTAGCACAAAAGGAAACCTGCACACCTATGGTTACAGCAGCTTTATTTACAATAGATGAGATTGACTTTAGATTAAACCATCTAATCCCTCAAGGTTTGTGGTGTTTAGTAACTTTTCCTTTTTTTTTTTTTTATTTTTGTCTATCTTAAAGATAATGCCTTTACTTCTGTTGTGAGATTTTTCCCTTTGGGAAGTACACAAAGAAATAAATAAAAATTAGCTAAATGAAGGCAATAGCTTAGAATAAAATTATTTAGCATGCTTTATTTCACTTTTCCAAACTTTACTATCCTCCATCTAAAACCTTTGTACAAGATGGGTTTCAGAACAAAAATATACTCTTATTTTCAAGTTTGGAAAGTACTATGATGTATTCACTACATATTTGTGAATATTCAGATGGGGTTCTAAGGCAACACTTTGTAACCAAGTACATTAGTAAAACTGCAGCACAAATGCTGAATAATCACAGTAAAGGGACTATAGGTGAGACTCCGGAAGTCACTGGCACCGGCGCTGCTCGTGTCTCTAGCACAAATTAGTAAACTAAACTACAGATCTACTCATATTCTGAAAAGATATTACTATCAACATCCTGACAAACATGGCATCGTTTCTCAAAATGTAGAACAAGTCAGAAAGTGAAACACAGTAAGTAGAATAACTGTAGACATGTAAGCAAAACCTACAGGAAATAATCCATTACCACCATAGAAAAGATAATCTCCAGAAAACACCAAGAAAGACATTGAAGAAATGATGTGTATCTCAGACAAAGATTCCAATATCAATTTGTTAAATGTACTCCAACAGATAAGAGAAGAATCAGAAGAAAAGGACAACAGAATAATAGAGCATTTAATGCACTAAGGGAAGAAGTAGAAAAATATAAAAAAGAAAGCATCAATATGTATAAACTGATCAAGGAACTGAAGAATGAAAATGAATCCATAAAAATGAAATTGAAGGAGACCCAAGATATGAGTTGCAATAGATGAGCTCAAACATGCAGAGAAAAGACATGGAAACAGATTAGATGAAATAGAAGAACAAATCAGCACACTAGAGGATACACATTTAGAGAGGATGAAGAAAGAAAAAGAAAAAAAAACAAAGTAAGAAGACTGAAGAAAGGCTTAGAGATATATCAGATTCCTGAAAGAAAAGAAACATGAGTTTTAGGAATCCCAGAAGGAGAAGAGTCATGAGAACTGAAAGGCTTTTCAACATAATAATAGAGGAGAACTTCCCAAATCTGAAGAAAGAAATGACAATAAATATACAGGAAGCAAAAGGTACACCAAATGGCTTTAATGAAACAAAGGCCACAGTGAGACACATTATTGTAAAACTTCCAAGAACCCAGGGTAAGAAAAAAATGAGAATGGCTAGAGAAAAGAAACAGATAACCTACAAAGGAAAGTTCATTACTGACCTCAGATTTTTCTGAAGAGACACTCCAGGCAAGGATAAAATGGAGTCTCATCTACAAAATAGCTCCAAGAAAAAAAAATGGCAGCCAAGAATATTCTACCATGCAAAGCTATCCTTCCTCTATGAAGGAAGAATTATAACCTTCTCCTACAAGCATAGTCTCCAGAAATTTGCTACCACTAAACCCTCACTTCAAGAAATTTTACAGGAGGCTTCAAGATCAAAGGATCAAAGTCATAAGAAGAACAAATAAAACAACAAAAATAAATAAATCTAAACCCCAAAATGACCACCAAGAAATGTTAGAATCGCAAACATCAATAATCACCCAAAATGTCAATGGTCTAAACTCAATCATAAAAAGACAAAGAGTTGCACACTGGATCAGAAAAACAGAGCCCAACATTCTGCTGCCTCCAAGAAACACATTTGATCTCTAAGAATAAGCATAGACTGAAGATACAGGGTTGAAAAACTATATTACAAGCAAATGGCCCCCACAAGAAAGCATGGGTTGCCATTTTTATATCAGACAGAGCAGACTTCAAAATAAAGAAGGGACAAAAGATAAAGTAGGCCACTACCTAATGGTTAAGGAGTCAATTCACCAAAAAGACATAACAATACTCAACATATATGCACCTATGAGGGAGCACCAATATTCATAAAACAACTACTAGCAGAAATGAAAAGAAATATTGGTGAAAATAAGTATGTGGTAGGAGATTTTCACATGCCACTCTCAACAAAAGACATCAATAAAACAGAAACTACACAAAAACACAAAAGCTTTAAAGGAAGATCTAGACGAAAAGGACCTAACACATATATACAAGACACTGCTCCCCAAGGAAAATTATACACTTTTATTTCAGATGAACATGGTTCATTCTCTAAAACTGACCATATATTAGGCTACAAGACAAACTTGAACAAATAAACAAAGATTAAAATATCACCCTTTTCTCCATATAAAGGCATCAAACTAGAACTCAACAATGAAAAGAAAATAAGGAGAGTAAATGCTACATGGAGACTGAACAACAGACTTTTGGAAGATCACTGGGAAAAAGAGGAAACCAAGAAGAAATTAATACATACATGGAGACAAATGACAAAGATGACACAATGTTCCAAAATGTGTGGGATGCAGCAAAAGCAGTATGAAGAAGAAAGTTCATAGCAATACAGGCCCAAATAAAAAGAATTGAAACAGTCCAAAGAAATACTCTAATCTCCCAACTTGAGGACCTAGAAAAAGAGCAACAACAACAAAAAATCCAAAACCCAGCAGAAGACAAGAAATAACAAAAATAAAAGCAGAGATTAATGAAATAGAAACCAAAAAGACCATTGAGAAGATAAACAAAGCCTGTGTTTTTGTTCAGTTTCAAAGCTGATTCTTTGAAAAATAAATAAAATTGATAAACCCCTTAAAGACTTACAAAGAAGAGAGAAAACGCACTTAAACAGGATTATAAATGAAAAGGGAGATATTACAACAGACGCAGCAGACTACCAAAAGATAATTACAGACTACTATGAACAGCTATACGCAAACAAATAAAACAACCTGGAAGAGATGGACAAATTACTAGAAAAATACGGTCATCCTAAATTGAACAAAGAAGAAATAGAGAACTTAAACAGGTTAAAACTCTTTCAAAAATTGGGAAAGAAGGAAAGCTACCAAATATGTTCTATTAAGCAAACACTACACTAATTCTAAAACCAAATAAAGATAGTGCAAAGAGAACTACAGATCAATCTCCCTAATGAACACAGATGCAAAAATTCTATACAAAATCCTGGCAAACTGAATCCAACATTGCATAAAAAGGATTATCCACTATGACCAGGTAGGATTCATCCCAGGGGCACAGGGATGGTTCAGCATCGGAAAATCAATCAACATAATCCATCACATCAACAAAAAGAAAAACAAAAATCATATGATCATATCAATAGATGTGGAAAAAGCATTCTATATTTTGGCATCCTTTCGTGATGAAAGCCCTGGAAAAACTTGGTCTAAAAAGGAACACACCTTAACATAATAAAAGCTATGCATGACAAACTCACAACAAATATCATCCTCAATGGGGAAAAACTGAAGCCATTTCATTAAGGTCTGGAACCAGGCAAGCATGCCCACTCTCTCCACTCCTTTCCTACATAGTTCTGGAAGTCCTATCTAGGGCAATAAGACAAGAGAAATACATAAAAGGAATCCAAATAGAGAAAGAAGAAATAAAGCTATTGTTATATGTGGGTGATATGATACTTACTCTATGTAGAGAACCCAAAAAAATCTACAGAAAAGCTAATTGAAATAATAAACCAATTCAGTAAGGTAGCTGGATACAAAATCAACACACCAAAAGCATTCATATATGCAAAGAATCAATCAGAAGAAGAAATTTGGAAAAACATTCCCTGTTCATGGATTGGAAGAATCAACATTATTAAAACGGCCATATTACCAAGGGCAATCTACAGATTCAATGCAATTCAAATAAAGATCCCAATAACATATTTTAAAGAGGTAGAACAAAAATTACTGAAATTCCTATGGAACAGCAAAAGATTCTGCCAAAACCCTTTTGACAAACAGAAGAGAGAATGGGGTATTACTATTCCAGACTTCAAACTATACTACAAAGCTATAATACTTAAAACACCATGGTACGGGAACAAAAACAGACAAACAGACCAATGGATCAGGATTGAATGCCCAGAAATAAAACCACACATATATGGTCAACTAATCTTTGATAAAGGGGCAAAAAACATACTCTGGGACAAGGATAGCCTCTTCAGTAAAGGGTGCTGGGAAAACTGGACCACAACTTGCAAAAAAAAAAAAAAAAAAACAAGATAACACCCTCACACCCTGTATGAAAATCAACTCAAAATGGATAAAAGGCTTGTATGTGATACCTGACACCATAAAATACATAGAGGAAAACCTGAGTAACACCCTACATGAATTTCACCTCAGAAATCCATTTTGGAAAACAACTATGCCTGACAAAAAAATGAAAGAAAACATAGACAGCTGGGACTATATCATGTTAAAAAGTTTCTGTACAGCAAATAGACAATAAACCTAACAAAAGAAATCCAACTGAAATGGAGAAAATTTTTACCCTCCAGACAAGTGACAATGGTTTGATACAAAGATCCACAAAGAGCTCCTACAGTTCAACAAAAACAAAGCAAAAAGCCCAGACAAAAAAAATGGGGATAAATAAAAAGACACTTCACCAAAGAGGAGTTACAGATGGCTAATAGGCATGTGAAAGAATGCTCCACATCACTAATAATCAGGAAAATATAAATTAAAACCACACTGAGATACCATCTTATACCAGTAAGAATGGCCCATATGAATAAAATGGACAACAACAAGTGTTGGCAAGGATGTGAAGAAAAAGGAACTCCCTTACACTGCTTGCTGGAGTGCAAACTGGTCCAGCTATTATGGAAGACTGTGTGGAGGACCCTCAAACAATTGAAAGTGGAATTACCATTCAACCCAGCAATCCCAGTACTGGGATTCTACCCACAGGACATGAAAACACTAATTCAAAAGGACACATATGTTTATTGTGGCAAGATTTGGAAACAAACCAAATGCCCCCAAAACAACAATTGACTGAAAAAAATGGGTATATGTACATGATGGAACACTACGCATCAAGCAAGGACATAGGTCATTCACAGCAACATGGATGAATCTAGAAGGACTCATATTATCAGATATAAGCCAAAAAGCAAAAGAGAAATGCAGGATGGTCTCACTTATATGATGGATATAGGGAAAAACAAACAAATGAATAAGAAAAAATAGATATAACCAAAGGAACTGAACAATGGAGCAAGAGAGGAGGAGGGGGAAGAAGAAGGAGGAGGCAAATGGCACAAAAGAGTAGGATGGTTAGCAGGTGTTAAGGAAGTAGGAAAGCCCTGGGGTATACAATAATGTAATACAAATATAAATACACACATATATATATATGCAAAATTTTAAAAAATTAAATTAAAAAAAAGCCATCACACAGATAGTTGACATTCTCGCAAATATCTCTTCTATCCTATTCTCTGTTATACATTCCCAGAAATAATAATCAGCACCCTGGATTTGATATTTGTCATTCTTGTGGTATTTGAAACTTTTAAATCACAATTATTAAATAATACATTATTCTGCATGGTTATAATTTTGTAATTATGGTATTGTAATATGTATACCTATCTGTATGTAACTTGCTTTCTACCCACAAAAAACTAAAAAAATAAAAATAAAAAAGTAAAGACTATAGTCAAACAACTGTTTGGGTCAGATATTTCTGTCCAAAGAGCTATTTTTAATGAGTTTTCAGTTTTTTATATACCATATATTGAATAATGAATGGTAGACCAAAACAGTTTTTACCAGTAGATATTCTGACTTTCTTTTTTTTTTTTTTTTTTCAAAAAAAAAAGTGATATTTGCAAACATTAACACAACATTGCTGGGGGAAATTGTTGGTTTGATTCTGTAACGTCTTTACTAAAATCTTCTGCTTGAAGTGAAAGTATTTACTCAGAAAAATAAAGTATTTTTGGTAAGTCTTTAAGGAGTTTAAAGATCACAAGTGCTCAATCAGCTATTATCCACTTCTGAACATATAACTAATTGAACTGGCATAAGATTTCAGAAGATTGCAGCGAAAGAATATTTACTAGCAGCACTCAGATTTTTGGAATGATAGGACATTAGTCGTAAATGATCATACAAATTTAGAAAAAATATTTTTACGTATAAAAGAAACATAACAAAAACTACCTATCTGTAATAGTCATATTTTGCTTATAATTAAGGGGATGAGACACCCATATTTGGGATACAGTAAATAGCATTCTAAAACCATCTATGCTGACAGCAATTTATACTTCACTGTCACTTTATTAATGTTGTCGTTTGGTCCATTTCTGTAAATTACCTAGTCCTCAGAATGGATCCACAGAATGTTTTAAGTACAAAATGGTGGTTAGTCTTCTAGTTTCACTTACAAGCTTCTATATTTAAATATCTTACATATGGTTAAAATGTCTTACTTAAGAAAAATACATCTTTGACAATAACAGAGTAATTACACAGTCATTGCTTCAATCTGGCTATATAAATCATTGCAATTTAACCTACAGAAGTAATAAAAATAAATGATATTGTTTTTGGTTCATTACTGCTGATCTAATAAAATGTAATGAATTAAGAAATTTTCTGAGTGAAACAGACTCATAAAAATAACAATTTACTAATGGTGCTATAATACGTAATGTAAATGAAAAAAGAATAAAATATGCATTTTTATAAAAATCTTCCTCATGTCTTTCATCTGTTTTCTAGTGCAAATATGTTTTGATAGCATCCACAGAGATCATTACCAGGAACTATAGTCTTAAAATAACTGCTTGTTTACATTAAATTTTTAATAAAAATTCCAGGAACTCATGAGTTTCTGAGTAACCTATATGAATTTAAAGAGAAAGACATATTCCATCTTCTGGGAATGCATGTAAGATAAGAACTAATGCTTGATAATAAACCAAAATTCAGAAACCCAAAATCTTCTCCTTTTCCATTTATAATTTTTATGGAAAAGTCACTCCAACTTTCCCTTATTGATTCATTCATTTCAGTACTTGATGTCTCCCACTTTATACCTAATCATTCTTCTATAACATACTTCCTGTCTGCTTTTGGACATATGCCCAAAGTGTTAGAGCAGAAATGAATAATCTGTTCTTCCTTGCATCAAAACAAACAAATAAACTCATATACATTTAAAAATATATATCAAAACAAATATAAATATATTTCAAATACACACACATATATAACTACATAACTTTGACTTTAAAACATAATTACCTAAATTTCAGTAAATACAATTAGGCTCCTAATTGAATCATTATATTCCCTGATAATAGATTCTTCTTTTTACTATAAAAGTGATGATGTTAATTGTGAACAAAGAAAACAAACATAACTCAAAATCCTACTACCTGGCACCAAACATTCTTAAATTTTGGCATATTCACACCCTCCCATACCACACACGCAGTTGTGCAGCAGATAATCTTGCTCTTTTTTACCTCTATAACTATGCTTCTTTTAAAATTTTGAGTCCCTGTTGGAGACATGATCAAATAAACTTGGTCTTGGTGTTCCTCAAATCTCCTATCTTCCAAAGGGTTCTGTCATGGTTGCTGGGTCAAACACATTATTAAAATGCCACAGATTCATTGTTTTTTCAGTTATTGATCAGCACATTGCTGACAGAGAAAAATCATAACTAATGTAATGGTTGGTGTATCATTGAAAAAGTCAGAAAGATTAAGCAGTATATCAAATAATGCACACATCCTAAAGCATTTATTTTTCACTGAAAGCAAAGATGGAATAATAATAATTTAATAAAGTCTTGATATTTAATAATATCTATTCTATATGGTCCATAATTTCAAGTATGGGTTTTTTCATAGATGAAAATTTAAGACACATGCAATCTGAATGAGAAGTTTTTTAATAAAACTAATTGATAAAGAACATTTTGTAATATAATTATCTAAAATGTTTTCCTTTACTCCAAGCCCTATATACCTTAATATCATATCACCTGTGTATAATTCAATAAATATCAGTTTTTAGCATCTCACCTTTATCTAAACTTTCCAAGTAATCAGTTTTTTATTTGGCAAAATAACACTTTCTTTTCACACACACACACACACACTATATATATATATATATATATATATATATATATATATATATATATATATATATAATTTTTTAAATTACAATATTAAGTTCAAAAGACCTCTATCT
Source organism: Uropsilus gracilis (assembly GCA_004024945.1). NCBI lineage: Eukaryota > Metazoa > Chordata > Mammalia > Eulipotyphla > Talpidae > Uropsilus > Uropsilus gracilis. The sequence continues at coordinate 84,802 of PVHY01001226.1, forward strand.
TTAACAGCTACGCAACTCATTCTTGTAACCAAATGTTCAAAGGCTATGAGTAGAAATAATGATATTAATCTCAAGTATTCCATGTGGTGTAATTCCATGATGAAATTCTATGGAAGGAATACTAATACTACCATTAAACTAGTGAGTCAGTTAAATCAATTAATTGTTTTATTGATTTGCACATGCTCTGAAAATACTTAGAAGATTACAATCTTTGTCTACATTACAAGAAATTTTTTTCAGAAAATTAGGTTCTTCCTTTAACTTTATCTAATGTTATTAATGTTCAGAAATATTTTTGTTTTGTGTAGTTCATTTCCAAAATTTAATTATATTTTTAGTATTAATATTTTCAACATTTTAAAATCTAAGTCACATTTTCTTTTACTTTAATTGATTACATTATCAAATTAATCTTCTAAAACAGCAAGGAAAATACGTTCTATGATTTGTTCTTGGAGTTGTATAGTTTTCACATTTATATTTAATTTTTTATTTATTTTTTTGTATATTGTTTTAACTAGATGTCCAATTTCAATCTTCTCTGTGTGGATATTGAGTTGTTTGGCACCACTTGTTGAAAAGACCTTTTCCCACTTTATTTTCTTGACAGCATTTTTAAAAATCTATTGTATATGAATACAAGTATTCATTATGAGACTTTATAGTATACTGAATCTCCTATTCTATGCTAGTACCATGTTTATCTTGAAAACTGTAAGCTTGCACTAAGTTTTAAAATAAGCAATTGAATGTATCAATGTGATATTCTTTCCAAAGACTGTCTTGGTGACCATGTGTCTCCTGTCTTAGATATAAATTTCAGTATCCCTGTAAATAAAGGTGCTGAAATTTTGTTTGGATTTCATTGAAATCATATATCAGTTTGGAAATTATTACAATACTAACAATATAAAGTATTTCATTTTATGAACATCAGATAGATATATACTTACTCAATGACATTATGCTATGACATTTTCTCAACCAAGTTCTTGATTTATCAAGTATAAGCTTTGTCCTCTTGCTAAACTTATATCTTATACTTTAGTTTTCAATACTATTACAAATGGAATTATCTTTATTTCATTTCTCATCGTGTAACTGCCTGCATATGGAAATACAATTTATTTTGCTCTTTTTGTATTTTATACTTTGCTGAGCTCACATCTAAACCCTAATAGTCCTTTTTGGGTTTTTTATTAGGATTTTATATACTAGTTTATATCATAAGCAAAAAGAAATAGCTTTTTTTTTCTAGTCCAGATTTATCTCTTTCTTTCTTTAATTTTGCCTAATGTCCTAGCTCGAACCTCTAGTTGCATTTCAAATAAAAGTAGAACACACATCCTTTTTTCCTGATCTAGGAAGAAATCTTTTACTAACAAGTATGATAAGACCTGTGGGTTTTTCACAGATGTTATTAATCAGATTGAAATTTCCCTTCTGTCCCTAGTTTACCAAGTATTTACATCACAAAAAGGATTTGGTGTATTGTCAATGCTTTTTCTATATTGCGATGCTAAATTTCCCTTCAGGGAAATTGTGTTAATATGGGGTATACCATATTATTTTGTTAACATGAAGTATACTATTAATTTTCAGTTACTAACCAGTTCTATATTCCTGGAATGTAATCTACTTGGTTATGACATACTGCCCTTTTTATAAGCCAATATATTTTATTCATCTATTGCTAATTATCTTTACATGCACATTTATCAAATAAGTTGGTCCATATTGTGTATGCCTTGATTTGTCTTTGTAGTTTGGCACTGGGGTAGTAATGGGCTAATAAATGATTTTAAAAATAATGCAGTCTTTTCTAGAAATTTTTTGATTTAAAATGTACTTGTCTGAGTTCACAGAGCAATGAAGTGTGAGAACAAACATGAAAGAACTATGCATACCACTCACTGGGGAGCTGTGACCAAAAACCGGACACAGAGATGCTGTCAATAAAGAATAGCACACTCCCTTTGCCAGAGGGAGGCAGTGGCCCAACAGCAAAGCTCCTAAAAAGGAGACTAAGAGATCTACCATCAGCCGATGGCTGTCCCCATCGAGGAGCAACTCTACCAAAACAAAAGACTGGGAATCAGGTCCCCAAAGCCAAAGACCTGAAACATAATGGGATGGAGCAGCAAAATGAGACAAAACAAAACAGAAAGAACAATCACCAAGAAACAAGAAGCATGGATACAAGCCAAAGGCGCTTGGAATGGCCAAAGATTAAAAAATAGCGATAAGATAAAGACTAAAGGGCTAAACAAGGACAAACAACAAAAAGAAAGGAGGCAAAGAGACCAGAGGGGGCGTGGTGGGATGGGGTAATCCCATGGGGATCAACAATTATGCAATCATGTAGTGTAAAAAATCTAAAACTAAAAAAACAAAAAACAAAAAAATAAGAAATAAATAAAATAAAATAAAATAAAATGTACTTGTCTGATAATATTATAGCCAATCTAGCTTACTTATACTGCTTTGCATAATATAACTTTTCCCATTCCCTTGTTTTCAAAGTACTCACATATTTGAATCTAAAATGTGTTTTGTAGAGATAAAATAGTTCTGGATTTTTTTTTTTTTTGCTCTAACCTAAATGCCTGCCTTTTCAATAAATTGCTTTAAATATACATGCAAATTTTCTGTTATTATTGGTGTGGTTGTATTTAAAGTATTGCCTTCCTAATGTCTATGTGTTCCATGGCATTCTCTCTTTTCATTCTCATAGTGTCACCTTTGTATTTATTAGCATAATATTTTAATTTCTGTAATATTTTTAAATATTTATCTTTAATACTTTTACTGGTTGTTCTGTGGTTTGCAATTTAAATTATCTCAATCTACTTCAGTTTGTACTGATATGTTCAGTGAAATATAGAAATCTTACTACCATAAAACGCCATTTTATTCCAGTTTTTTTTTTGCACTATCTATAAATGCCAAAACTGAACAATACATTAAAGAAACAGAGAGTGTGAGAGTAAGTGCATGCTATAAAGTTTGATATGTTAAACTTATTTACCTTTTCTGGTTCTCTTCCATTCTATTGGGAATTCAAGTTATTATATACAATCATTTCTTGCTGCTGAAATACAGGTTTGCTCACAGCTACCTGTTAGGGATATTATTGTGAAATAGATATTACATTTCTACATTGTTTACTAAGACAATAATATATAAAATGCTAATGCAGCTATTTTCTAAGTCAGTAAAGCAGAAAATAAGTTCAAATATCACAAAACCACAAATAACCAGGCAAACAAAAATTCCTGGTGATCAATATAATTTACTATATTACCCAAAATGTTAATTTTTAAATTAAGTATGAGACATGAAAATAAAGAGGAGTGCTGGTCAATACACAAGGAAAAAATAAAAAGATAAGGCTTATAATTATAAATTGCTGTTGAAGGGCCCAAAACAGGACTTAGCAAAGCCATCAAGGCAGCATCAAGATAGAAAGGAAAGCATGCTTAAAAATTAAATTAAAGTATAATTATAATGTCTTATCAAATGAAAATAGTAGTAAGCATGTGTGTATATATAGCATACAAGTAAGCATATCTGTGGCATATATTTTAAATTAAACTGAAATTCATAAGTAGGAAAATACAGTAACCAAAATGAAAACCAAAATGCAGGTTCTTAATAGCAAATTGAAGTTGGAAAATAATCATAACTTGAAGATAAAACAACATAAATTCTACATCAAAAGAACATAGAAAACAAAAAGGTTGTTTAGTTGTAAACATAACAGAACCTCAGAGGAAATTGAAACTTCTTTAATTACAACTATGCATTTGATTATTGAAGTTTCAAGTGGAGAGGAGGGAGAGAAAGGCATAGAAAAAATACTTTGAAACATAATGGATACATAACAATTATCAACATATACTCACCAAATGAGGTTGCACCAAAATTTATAAGACAACTAAAGAGAACTGAAAGCAAATATTGGTGAAAACACATATGTAATTAGGAGACTTCAACACTCCACTCTCAACAAAGGTGAGATCAAAAAAACAAAAGCTACACAAGGACACAAAAACCTAGACAAAATGGACCTAATAGATATCTACAGGATGCTACACCAACAAGGAAAAGAATACACCTTCTTCTCAAATGCACATGGATCATTCTCTAAAATTGACCACATACAAGGCCACAAGGCAAACTTGAATAAATGCACAAAGATTAAAATAATACCAACTTTTTTTCAGACTACAAAGGTATCAAACTAGAAATCAACAATGAAAAGAAAGCAAGAAGAACATCAAACACTTGGAGATTGAACAACATGTTTTTAAATGAAGAAAGGGTAATTGAAGAAATTAAAGAAGAAATTAAAACTTACTTTGAAACAAATGATAAAGAAGATACAACATTACAAAATGTCTGGGATACAGCAAAAACAGATCTAAGAGGAAGGTTCATTAGCAATACAGGTCCATATAAAAAAACCAGGAAACTACAACAAAAAAAAACCTAATCTACAAACTCAAAAAATTAGAAAAAGAGCAACAAATAAACAACAAAAAACCCAGCAGAAGACAAGAAATAGCAACAATAAAAGAAGACGCAAATAACCTAGAAGCCAAAAAGACTATCCAGAAGATCAACGAAACCAAAAGCTGGTTCTTTGAAAAAAAAAAAAAAATGATAAGCCCCTTGCAAAACTCACAAAGGAAAAAAGAGAGAAAATGCAAATAAAAAGAATCACAAATAAAAGAGGAGAAATTACAACAGATACAAAAGAAATCCAAAGGATAATAAGAGATTACTATGAACAACTATACGTAAATAAATACAACAACCTGAATGAGACGGACAGATTCTTAGAAAGATTCAAATCTCAAAAATTGAACAAGGGAGATATAGAGAACTTAAACCATCTCAAGCAGCAAAATTGAAGCAGTCATCAAAACTCTGTCTAAAAACAAGAGCCCATGACCCTATGGCTTTACAAATTAATTCTACCAGACATTCAAAGATGAAATAATGCCTGTGCTACTAAAGCTTTTCAAAAAAATTAAGAAAGAAGGAAAACTGCCATTCTATGAAGAAAACATCACACTCATACCAAAACCAAATAAGAACAGTACCAAGAAAGAAAACTATTGATCAATTTCCCCCAATGAACACAGATGCAAAAAGTTTAAACAAAATCTTGGCAAATCGGGTCCAACCATGCATAAAAAGCATTATTCACCATGACCAAATGGGATTTATCCCAGGGGCACATGGATGATTCAACATCTGGAAGTCAATTAACATAATACACCACATCAACAAAGAGAAAAACAAAACCACATGATCTTATCAATAGAATCGGAGAAAGCATTTGACAGAGTCCAGCATCCATTCATGATAAAAGCCCTTGAAAAATTGGTGATTAAAGGAATTTACATCAACATAATAAAAGTTGTCTATGGCACACCTATGGCAAAGATCATCCTAAATGGGGAAACACCAAAATCATTCCAAATAAGATCTAGAACCAGACAAGGATCCCACTCTCCCCACTACTCTTTAATTGTATGGAAGTTCTAGCTAGGACAATAAGGCAAGAGGAAGACATAAAAGGGATACAAATAGGGAAAGAGGAACTAAAGTTATCATTATATGCTGATGACATGATTCTCTATATAGATAACCCCAAAAAATCCACAGAAAAATTGCTTGATATAACAAACCAGTTCATTAAGGTAGCTGGATACAAAACCAACACACATAAGTTGGTAGCTTTCCTATACATGAAAAGTCAAATAGAAGGAGAAATGAGAAAAACCATCTATTTACCATGGTACCAAAAAAAAAAAAAAACCACTAAATACCTGGGAATAAATCTAACAAAACACATGAAAGAACTATGCAAAGAAAACTTTAGAATGCTGCTAAGAGAGAGAAAACATGGGGAAATGGAAAGATATCCCTTGTTCATGGATTGGTAGAATTAATATCATCAAAATGGCCATCCTACCAAAAGCAATCTACAGATTCAATGCATTCCTTATAAAAATCCCAATGACATTTTTGTAGATAGAACAAAAATTACTGAAATTGATATGGAATAATAAAAGACTCCTGATTGATATGGAATAATAAAATTGAAATTGATATGGAATAATAAAAGACTCCTCAAAAAGCCTCCTGACCAGAAAAAGGGGAACAGAGGTATTACAATTCCAAACTTCAAACTATACTACAAAGCCATAATAATTAAAACAGCTTGGTACTGGTACAAAAACAATCAGACCAATGGAACAGAATTGAGGGCCCGGAAATAAAACCACACATATATAGTCAACTAATCTTTGACAAAGGAGGGAAAAACTTTGGAACAAAAATAAGAAAGAAAGAAAACATTGGAACAAAGATAGTCTCTTCCATAAATGGTGCTGGGAAAATTAGACTAAGACATGAAAAAAAAAAAATGGACCAAGACAACTCCCTCACACCATATACAAAAATCAATTCAAAATGTATAAAGGACTTAGATGTCAGACTTGAAACCAAAACATACTTAGAGGAAAACTTGGGCAAAACCCTCCATGAATTAAAATTCAGAAATCCCTTTCTGGACACATCTACAGATGGTCAAAAATAAACAGATGGGTCTACGTCAAACTAAAAAATGTCTGCACAGAAAAAGAGGCAAGAGGAAAAACAAAAAGAAACCCAACCGAATGGGAAAAAACTTTTGCCTTCCACAAGAGTGATAAGGGTTTAATAATGAAGAGCCACAAGGAACTCACACAACTAAACAAAAGCAAAACAAGAAGTCCAATCAAAAAATGGGGAGAAGAACTAACAAGACACTAATCCAAAGAGAAAATGTAAATGGCCAACAGGCACATGAAAAATTGCTCAACGTCACTAGCAATAAGGGAAATGCAAATCCAAACCACAATGAGATACCACCTTACATCATTAAGAATGACCCGCATCCAAAGAACAGGCAACAACAAGTGCTGGTGAGGATGTGGAGCGAAAGTAGTATCTACTAGCATATGCCTTCAGTTCTGTGTTGATGGTATCACATCTGCTCTATATCCTTCCAGATTATTGCTAAATGAGTGCAACGTAGTAAATGAACACAACATTCTTGCCTGCCAGAATTATCTATGACTGCAGAAGGACTGTTCTCGGCTGTCTCTATTAACTTCTGACTACTCTGACATTTTGCTTGTGTCAGAACTAGTCTTCTTTCAATATTCTACCAAAATCTCCATTTTTATTGGCAATACCCTTAAGCATGAAGCTTTTCATTTGACATTGAAAATAAAGTTTATATTTTTTAACTTGTCATTGTAAATAAAGCTTCCATGCTAAAGATCTTAAATCAGATCTTGAATTTATAAGTTCTAATTATCCATTACTTAATTTCTTTCTTTAAATTCTGCTTTTTCTTTAGTGCTGCTATCCTAAGGGTTTCCCTAATGAAGTATGTTTAATGATTCAGCTTAATTATGGCTTAAATAAACATCCATCATGCTAGAAATTTCCTTTTGTGTGGTTTTAATTTTATGTTGCAATTTACTTCAAGTATTGATTTTATTTTCTTATTAATTTTTACTTGATATTTATGGAATTTTTAAATGTCCAAGTGACTGATTTTTGATAATTTATAAGAATTTTACCATTATTTTATAATTTATCTCTGCAATTTCTAAATGACTTTGTCAGACATTTTTATCTAAAAAATACAGTAAATATAAATACATTAAATATTCATAGTAGCTTATTCAATTTCTCCTCACTCTTCACATCCAAGACAATTAATAATAATTTGTCTTCTAAGAACTTATCCTTCTCTACTTATATTACTACTTCTCTACTTGAGCCTCAAGTCAAGGCACCATTAAATCTTGCATAAATAACTGTAGTAGCCTCCCATATGATTTTTTCTGCCTCCATATTTCTTGCCCTACAAGTCATTTTCTACAAGTAACCAGTATAAAATTTCTAATATAAATACAAATCTCCTCTTCTTTGCTACTTTTTTTAGATATTCTTGATATACCTCTTCATTAGTCCAACACTGATATGGCAGCTCTAACCAATTTTATATTATGTACATCTGGCACCTGATCTAAGGCTTATGGCATGAGCCTCTCATCACTTACCCTTAATTTTCTTGAGATTCTATGATCTTGCATATACAAATTAGAAGTCAAGGTGCAAATCTTTCATGGAAGATATCAACCTGTGAGATATTAAAAAAGAAACAGGACTTGTAAATTATTTTCCTTAAATTTTCCTGTACAAAAAAGACATATTTCATGTGACTTATAAAATAGCCCCTAATACCTAGCAAACACTTAACCCAAGTATTGGCCAACTTAAAATGTATTCTTTTGTGAGTTCCCCCTCTTTCCTTTATTGCCCCATTGTTCCTTCTAACTGCTTTCTGTTTCAAAGTTCTCAAAAGATCCCATATTTAAGTTTTGTCTTAGGTTCTGCTCTCTATAGACTCAAGCTAATGCAGAGACAAAATCACTCATTAAAATAGTCAAAAGTTTCCATTACACTTAGAATAATAACCAAGTCACTTTCCTGACTTAGAAAATTTTACAGATTCTGACTTTATCCCCAGTCATATATTAACACAACTTCTCTGTCTACTAAAACTCAACTGTGACTCTCTTCTTCCCAATCTTTAATACACGAAGTTCATTTCACTATAGAGGTTTTGACATTGACATACTTTTTATTAGAATTTGCTCCCTTTTCTCTAAAAGACTGATGCATTTCATATTATTTTCTCAGTGTAAGTTCCCTTACTTTTCAATCATTAAAGTGACAACACATTTACTTTCTGCTATGTAATTTACTCTAATTCTCTTAGAATTTATCATTTTCAGTTCATTTGAATTTTATCTGAATTTCTCACTACCATGTAAGACTAGAAATTTAATAAATTTTAAGATGAGAGACCTAGATTCTTGTTTATTTTTATATCTTGCTTACTGCCTACATAGTGTATGACAGAGTAACTACTCACTAAATATTTGGCTAATAAATAAATTAATACACAACTTGAAAATCATGTGTATAGATGACAGGACAAATTGCTATGGATTAGATTAACTCTTAAAGATATATCCTAGTGTTATTTTAATTTCTTAGGACTGCCAACACCCTATCACTTCACTTCATGATGGCTTCATCTCATTTCTTGCCTCCTGGTATATTTTAGCTCCTGTTTCATAAGGGGTTTGTGGTTGCCATTTGGCTCATGAGTCCAAACAGTGCAGAGCTTCAATAACAAAGGTGTGGATTTTGGCTTTGATCCTAAGGAAAGGGGATGTTATCTCTGACCTTAATTGTAGATGTCAATCAAAAAGTTTTATAAGGTTATGTTTTGCCATTGGCTAAAGTTTCTTAGCTATTTACTCTAGATGCAAATAGCATCATACCTACTGACTCTTTTTATTTTTTCCACAGCCCCCAAACTGTTACTTTTTATTTATTCATTTTAATTGACCTGAAATCTTTTTAAATCTAGAGTTTATCATGAGACATTGTGTTGATACATTACACTTTGCCCAAATTTAATAAATTCAAATATGCTCCCATCCTGAAATCTAGATGTGGTCAGTACTTTGATGTACACAACGTCCACAAAATTCTACTGTCTGTAATATATTCAGTTAATGGAGGTTATAGTGACCTGACATGAACCCTTACACTCTTGTTGACCAACATTCTGCACAGATGAAGCACATATTAAATTATAATCCTTAGTATGTATTATTCTTTCAAGGTCCATTTTAGCTCTCCATCATTGTTTTTTTCTCTTTCTAGCATTTATTGTAGATACTATAGCTGTCAGTATACAGTCTACCAGGACTGTAGCTGCTTTAAAAAAAATAGCACCTCTATAGTTGTTTTGGTTGGCATTGACCTTGTGTTTTTGAACCAGGAAATAGAGTCTGAGCAGAAAGATGAAAGGTGTTCCTGACAACTTTCAAGAAAGCAAGATTGCTTCTTTTCTAAATTATATCAAGAAAGGACTATAGGTTCTTTATTTTTGTACAATTTCATCTGCCTTAATGCTTTTGGACATTTCTTCCAGATTTTGACAATAAGTCAAACATGTGATAAATTTTAGGATAATTTAAGTTTTCTAATTATCTTTAAACTTAACTAGTTTAGTGAGCTATAGCTAGACTGTCATTCAAGAGAAGCCATTTTAAATGAGAACTCAACATTTGTTATCTTTTAAAATTATTTCATCATTAACAGAATTATGTATTTTTTATTTCAATTCCATTCATTCCAAACATGTTATTCTTATCAAGAATATTAAAAAAGGTATAATAGTATATGCTGAAATGAAGAATAAAGATAAAAAAAATTCATGAAACATATTTTGGGGGGGAACATATTTTCGGGAAGGTTTACAATATGTGCAAGAATAGAGGTATATGATTTAGTTTGCCTTTTTCTAACTCAACCACAGAGTTAGGTGAGATTATGCAAAAATTACACTGAAAAACAGAAACTAAAGGAGATTAGGAAATTTTCTCAATGTCATACAATTATATATTTACTTATGTTTGATCTGAAACTACTATAATAAAGTAAAATAAAAAATTATTTAACATCTGTTCTTCATACAACTCGCAGTTCTAGATTTTATATGAATTGCATACTAGCAGAAACAAGTCAAAAAGATAAAGACAGATACAAAATGGATTCACTATTATATGGGACTTGGGAAAGATAAACAAAAAGCTGTGAAGAAAAGTATAAAAAGCTAACAACCAAATTGAAGGACACAACTCAGGGGGGGGGCGGGACAGAGGGGGAATAATGGGGAAGGGTGAATCACAGGGATTAAAAAGATGTGAAATTTATGTATAAGTAAATTATTTGCTTTTTATTAAACAACATAAAATTTCTTTGAAAGATAAAAAAATTATATGAATTGCTGTAAAAAAACAGAGATTTTCTACTTTGTGATAGCAATCATGCATAATATGTAAACAGATGTGTAAAAAGTGCAACCCAAACTGAAAAAGTGTATTCACAGTGTCTGTGAACTACATAAGAGTCCTACTGTGTCCCCAGAGTGAAATTTTGTAGTCTCATTTCTCAGTCTATTAACAAGTTTACAAGCCACAGACTGTACACCAGAATTATTGATTTATAAAAGGAATTCAGTATTCAAGAAGTATGCAAATGTAATAGGAGAGACATTGTTTGCCCTCCAGCATAAAGAAAAAGATATTCTTACTCAGAAAAATCCAAGCTTCATAGAAGAATTTTCTGGAATGTGAAGCTTTGAAGAGGCACTCGTTGTTTTTCATGTAAACAGAGAGAACTCAGAAAAACTGAAAGATGGGGTAAATATGTGGAAAGTCTCCAGAAAAAAGGACTGGAAGCTGTAATGGAAGATCTCACTGTGAATCTATACTGGAGACAATATCACTGATAGACTTGAGATTAGAAAATGGAAATGGAGTCTTACTAATGGAGAACTTTGAAGGCAGTAATAAGAATTTTTCTTTGATCCAGGGCAATGGAAGGTATTCCTGAACTTATGGATATGCTCATTCCCAGGCCATGGGGTGGCCAAACCAGGCTGTTCTGTGACACATTTTCTCCTGAAATTCTGCTGCCGGCAAAGAGGAAAGGAGACAAACAGGAAACCAGTAAATTCAATGAGGAGGGGAAAACAGTTCATTTTCATGCCATTGATTTCTACAGTTTGTTCACCTGTTTGTTGAGGGTCGCTTCATTTACTTGGTATTCTTTTTTTCCCCACTACTCAGCACTTCTCTCAAGTATTGCTTAGTTATTGACTGAGTGTGACAATTTCTGTGTAAGTTAGGCAATTGAGGGAGAAGGAGTGCGTAATGAATGACAGCAGGCACTGTTTAGTAAGTTATTCTACTCGTGCATAAAAAATTCATTGACCAGAAAGGGTTAATGCCCCTCCAAATGGCTTAACTTAATCCTCAAGTGCAATTGGCTCATTTGAAGGATCTGGCCCATTGAGTGCATGTTAGCAAAGAAGCTGAAACACCTCTTCACTAAGTCCGGTGCAGTGAGGTTAAACCCAAGGGCATATAACAGGTCAGTAACAGAGTCAGGAATAAAATCTAAGCCTTCTGAACTCCCTTAAAGTGCTCTCTTCAGTTGGCTAAGTTTCTTTCACTTACAAGGTTTGAGAAGATTTAAGAAAAGAGAAAAATTAAGACAGCCTATGGAAAAAGTTTTGTATGGTAGATTTTTTTCAGACCCAGAGGAAGAAGAAATTTGGAAATAGATGAAGTCAATTTCAAATCAAGGTAAGCAAAAAATTTATAAATGCTTAAAATGCAACAGAGCAGCAGAGAGGCTAACCCAGTCTGTTTGGGGACTGTGCAGGGAGCACCCTCATGCCCTACAGTACAAAAGCAGCCATCTCTCCTTTGATCAGCACAAGAGGTATTAAAATTAACATCACTACTGAGTAACATACAGGCCATATGTATTAGAAAAACGTGTGGAAACAGATGGGAATTTTAAAAAATAAAAATGATGGCTATAAAGAAAGAGCTAAAAGTTAAAGAGTTGTACTTTTATAATATCAGATGTGTAGGATAGAGTGCATGTTAAAAGTCCTTTGAGAGTCAAAGACCTGAGTCACATTCCTACTCTGTCAATTTTAGTCATGGCAATCAAAGTCATTTAACTCTTAGGCCTCTGAGTCCATGTTGGAGGAAAGGGTTAATTATGACAATAGCTATTTCCACAGAACTCATTGAGAACTAATTGAGATAGCTCATGTGAGGTACTTATAACATTGCCCGTCACATAGTGGACACTCAATATGTGTTTAACTGATTATAGCTTACCAAAGTACTATTCATAATTGAGATTGTGGTAGTTGGAAGACAGTGTAGATTTAGGGAGATTATTTATAGTTTCATATATGCTATTTATTAGCTATATCAATGGTTAAGAGTAGCCACAAACTTGTTATATCTAGAATTAGAGAAAATGAAGTAGATTTAAAAAAAAAATAAGAAGCAAAACCTAATGGGATAAACATAAGTTACATAATATAAGCTAAGAATGAAAAAATTAAAATATTTTAAAGGCATATTTATTTACTATGTAGCCTGCCATATTTGTTTTCTATTCTGTATCAGATTCTGAGATTTTGTAACTAAGAGATCAGTGATGTATATAAAATAGAAAAGGAGACTCTAGGATATGTGATTATTTAGATCAAAGCTGTATTCATAAGTAATATGAATTGGAGATGCATGTATTTGATCAATAAAAAGATGTTATCAAAAGATAATTGAGGTCAAACAAACTCTTTTCTTCAAAAAGATTTTTGGGTTCAAATTAGCTGTGTAACTGCCCACATTCTTTATTTTGAAGATTTTTTTTCATATAAAGCATTATTGCAAGCAGCAATTCCAAGGGAACATTCTTTTGTTCACTTAGAAAACCTGGCTAACCAGACTTTTTCTAACAGCCTTACCTTATCCTAGATCAAATCTGTGAAGACCTACTGAAAGTCTAGAAAAAAAGTGAGTAAAAAAAAATTGTAAGTATGTCTATGAATGTATGTCTTGCATTTCTCTGGAAACAGGGTACATAATATTCATCATCTTTGAAAGATAACATGACATCAAAAAAGTTGAGAACAATTAACTTTTTTGGTCATCATTATTTTGCCCCAATATTTTCTTATCCAAAGTTTCATTTTGATATTTAAGTGACCTCTGCTCTTGGCCCTGTGAGTCTACCTTTTCTACTCTGCTATCTTTGAATCACTTTATTCTCGTGTTTCTAGTTTCTTGTCTTTACTCTTAACCTTTACTAGCTAAAACTAGATACTGAGAGAATTTTTTAACTTTTCTGATAATTTACCACACATTGTCTGAAAAGCATGAAAATGGGATTTATTTGGATATATGAACTTTACCCAGTCTGGATGAAATATCTAATGGAAGAGGATACCAGGCTTGCAGTCTGAAGAGAAGGAAAAAAGCAATGACTTTCAAAACTTAATGCAACTAAAAGAGATTCTGCAAGGCAAAGGAAGAAGGCTGCATTGCACTGAAAAACAACCTATGTGATATTGATACTAAACATTTTATAGGTTTACATTATAATGTCCATATTTTTCATGATAAGACAGAGTTTAGATGATATAGTATAGTTTATAATCCCCACAATGATGATAAGAATGTTGTGTATATATGGAATGCATATGTATATATTTGTATGTGTTCATGTGTGTATAGTCAATCGGATTATATTCCTCCTCCCTTCTCTTCTACTTTTTGATTTCTTTCTTTCTCTTATTAACAATATTTATATGACTAGTTCTTGTCTGTAGAAATGATAATTTATTTCATCTTAGCAAGTAGCATTGACTTCTTTTTTGATAATGCCTGAATCATTATTACAGAGACTCTATTATACTATTGCCAATTTGAAAGGCACTTTTCTAAACTCTACTTTTCAAAATAGTCAAAGAATTAAAAATCCAATGCTCTATTCCATTGAACTGCAAATTTTCAGTAATGAAGAACATTTATACTGCCCCCTCACCCCTCACATTTCCAATGAAAAGAAATTCCTAGACAGTATTTCTTAACCAGCAGTAATTCCACACCCCCACCTAGTCACTGGATGATATTTGAAGATATTTGGTTGCCACATCTGATGGGGTGCTTCTAGTGTCTATGCGTAGATTCTACAATACATAAGCCAGTCCCCTACAACAAAGAAGTATCCAGTTCAAAATGTTGATAGTTCTGAGGCTGAGAATCTGTCCAAAGCAATATCCACATCTCACTCACTGTGCTATACATTCTTCTTCCCCGAGAAGAGGAGTGACTTATTTGGATTGCAGGTATGAATTGGACATGCTTGCCACAGTCTGTTCCTTTGCTTTTTCTCTCTGGAATCTGTCAGCCTACAGAGAGGGTGGATTCTCACCTGCTGTCAGTCATGTGATAAAGTTGGTGGAACAGGCTGTGCTCCTACACTGCAGACCGCAGGGGTTTTGTTTGTTGTCTGTTTGGTAGTAATGGGAAGAGGGGTGACTTCAATTCAGAGGAGTCTTAGCAAGCCTATTACTACTTATCTAAGCTATGTCCTTCACTGTTGCTTTTATCAGTAATAAAGCTGACATTTGATCTCTAACTGTCTGACTCCTATATCATTCTCTGTAAATTGGTTCTGATCTCAGGTTGGGAACAGTAGTGTTATTTTTTGACCCCCTAAAACCCAAAATCTGTTACTGTCTGATGGTTCAGGATCTTAATGGCTTACCTCCAGGATTCCTGGCCTTCCATGTCAGAGGGTCTTACTCAGCAAAGACTGCCAAAATACAACACTAATTAATTTAAGATTCACATATGTGAGGGCTGAAATGTACAAACTAGGAACACTACATATCAGTTTCAAACCCTTTTTGGGAGCATAGTACTTTTGCTTTATTATAAGCTAATAAAAACAAAATGTACTACAAAGATGTATTTAGAGAATGGCCCTCCCCAAAAGAGCAATTAATTCCTTGCTCAGGAAATATAAATAAATCCTGAATAACTGTGTGATTTTCATCAGTGTCTCAATGAATTTTCTTCATTGGCTCAAAATGGACTAGTGTTATCAAACTTCGAGTAGTAAAAAGTAAAGTAAAAGAACATTTGTGTTTGTATTCATAACCAGCAAGAAGTTAAAGTTATTTTATAAAATATTATGGCCCTATAATGAAATAGATCCTAAGAGGTGTTGTCATGAATAATAAGATTGACTTCCCAAAGTCATATACAAGTTCTGGTTTACACATTTAAGTGACAATATACCATTTTCATGGCATTTGAGAGGGCTGCTACCTAAAGGATATGAGAAGGAAAGATGCTGTACATGCCAGTGTCAAATACCCTACCCCCTGCCCAATTCATAACCCACAGTCAGAAAAGACTTAGCAAAGCTAAGATTCTTCAGTTATGCTGCAAGTCCCATGCAGGTCTGCAGGTTTCCCAAGGCTTCTCATAGCTACACAGGGACCCAGGTGACAGCCACCTCTTCACCAATCACAACAGAACATGGGAAACCACCTAGTTGTTTTTAAACTTTTCTTCATATGTCACTCCAGGCCTAAGTAAATCTGCGTGCTTTTCATAAGTGTTTTCATAAGATTACATAATTTTCATAAGATTACACAGAACATCACAGTTGGTGGGGAATATAGTCTCCCCTGGCTTAGAAAGAGAGAAGGGAATGTTGTGACTAGCTCTACTGCATACCTGATTATCAAAATTCCATATCTAAACAATTACATTGCTTATCAAACTTAGTTTCCATGATTAAAAATAATTTACAAAGTACCTCAATCTTTCAGGATATTAAAGAAATACTTTAGTGTAGGAAGGATTCCATCCTATTATTTCATTACCTTATTTTTGGGATAACATAGTATTTAATATTTAGTATTTAATATTTAGTGTTCCCACATCTCTGAGGCCTGTATGACAAAGAGTGATTCCCCTTCTCTGTTCACAATGTCATTTGGGAAGACATATAGCAATCACCCCATAGTCTCACAGGTGCTCAGCCTGAGTTGCTCATTGTCTCTCTGAGTTTTCCTGAGACAATCTTAAAGGCACATACTCCTTAACCATTTCTTTCACTTATGTCTTTATTTTCATGATGTCAATTTAAAATGAATATTATGGGAAACTGTAGCTGCTACACAAAGATTATAAGGAAATGAAAGATTTGGTCTTTCTAACTTGTTGAGAAAGGCTTCCAGCCTCAGTCAGATTTCCAAGTCAATTCTTAGAAGAATAGTGAATATATAAAAACAATACTAAGGTGAGTTGGGCTCTGTTTCAGATTGTGTTGTGTGTCCTTTGGACGTATCTCTTAACTTCTTTCACTTCACTGACTTTCTCATCAAATAAGGAAAATGAGTAACCCCTGTTGTTCTTGTTTACATAGTTACTAATCTTGAATGTGAGCAGTATTCTAGTTAGTGTAAAGATTAGATGAAAAGGGGGTTGGTGAATAAGAGAAAGGAGAAAGCAGACAGGTGAAAATGAAGAAGAGGAAAAAGAAGGAAGAGGAAAAGAAGGGCAAAGTAATGGTCATGCTTACCAATGGAAGTTTAGGACATGGTTTGAAGCAAATGTGGACTCTGAAATAAGACAGTAAGATTTCATGAGCAACGTCCAATTATAGGAGTGAGGAACACAATCTTCCAAACACCCTCTGAGAAGGAAAGTTTATGATGGTTTTAATGCTGCGTTCTAAATCATAACTTTTTACAATTAAGCAAATGTTCCATGATAATGTGGTAACTTTATACTTTTCCTGTTTTATCTCCTAAATCCGGGCATTCTTGAATATCTCTACATACATAAAGTTCATTATTCCACAATGTCTTAAGAGATATTGAGCCCTGCACAAACAAATCCTTGCTTTGTTCTTTAATAGTGATAATAGAAGCACTGGAAGGAATGGGATCAGGGGAATTAGAGGAAATGCTCATTAAAACAAATTTAAAAGGTCTAATGATTAAAATATTGATTAATTAGCCAAACATTGATTAACAGTCACACTTTATCAACTACAAAGTTTCTAATTACTGCACCATTATTCCATAGATTGACCTGTTCTCTCCTGTCACTTATGATGAAGAACAATTTTTATTAAGTGGGTTTTAGATTTTTGACCTGTAAAATTTTAATAGGGAGTGCAAAGTGGGTGTCATGTGTGGTTTGGCATTTCATTCACCAAGGGACTAATAGTTACTGTCTCTACTTAACCAAAAGCATGAAAGTGCAGAAGGGACATGAATACCTAGAGATTGAAGTTTTACCATCCTCCCAAACACGGTTGGGGGTACGGAGCCGGTGGGCAGGAACCCACATGTTCATCCATTGAATGGGAGAAGAAAAAAATGTTTGTCCTCTGGTTGGCATGCACAGAATGTATGATATAGGATTATAGTCAATCATGGCTTATTAGTTCTAGATATTTCAGAAACATGGAAGTGCTGAATGGTTTGTCATGGAGATTTAATTTTGTGTACTTTGGGAAGGGTTAAGTCTCTATGGAAGTCTGTGACTCTGCTTTGTGCTGGACATCATTTCAGCAAGACAGACAGCTGAGAATTAACAGGTGAAGCTGGAGTACCTCATCATAGAGCTGCTCCTCAACACTTCCCCACAGTCTAGGTTACAGAGGTGCTGAAAGAAGATTTTGTGGGAAATGAAGAAGTGTAATTCCACCACCTGCTGATGTCCACACCAACACAGCCAATCAACATAGCAGGACAATAGTTATGAATAATAACAGCACCTGCATAGATATTCAGCACGTAGAAAGGATGGTCCCTTTACTTCTAGTTTCTGAATTTCTCTTAAAGTTAAGCCCTAATGTGGTAGTTCTGGGAAACAAAGTTTTAACCTTACTAAATTGACACAGAATAAAGTACCACAGAAAGCAAAAAAAACTTCTAATCTGTTCTACCACAAACACTAGCACCCGAACCTTAACAACATGCCATGCAAAATAGGCATCAGGGCACATGTGCCTCTTTTAAGAAGGTTAGCATTAAGCTAACAGTATTTTTTTCTCTCAGTGAGAATTTTTTTTTTCACAGATACCAACTAGAAAAAGAGGGAAAAAACATGACTCTTACCAGGCCAATGAAAATACCCCATTATTAATATTTCAACTGGGCAATTTCTAGACATTTTGCAAAGGAAGATCTTGTTGATCTCAATGACTGTCTATTTAAATCTGCTGAGACTGTGCTTATGCCCTGATTCACCAAAAGAAAAGGCCAAGACGCCACACAGGGTTACAATCTCAATATAACTGTCTGGAAGTGCTGCTCCAGGTTTACTCCTGATGAGATCAGCTCGAAGGCCAGAAAGCAGATTTACAGCATGAACATAAATGAGCAGGGGGCACACCTTTTTGATCATACATATGCTTGACAGGCAAAATGTGCTTACGACCTTATTGCCAAATATGTAACAGCACGTAAGCTCCTTGCAGTCAGTAGAAAATGACATCCTGAAGACAATTCAGAGCAGAGTATTAGGCTGACAAGATCAACAGTCACAGTCTGGAAAGAGCCAGGATAGAGGAACTCTTGCTCAGTGCCCCACGGGGGAGGGACTCCTACAGGCTTGACTTCTGAGTCCCATCAAGGGGCCATGTTTTGGAAACAGCTAGCTTATTCAGAAGCAATTGAAAAGGGAACTGGCGTTATGCCCAGATAAGAAATACCTTACCAGTTCTGCATGTGAAGAGACAAGAAAGAAAGAGAGCAAACTGCAAGCCTTATAAGCCAAATGAACAAGCCTGGGATCTGACGAGTTCCTGACTTTCTTCCTGTTTTATGTATCTGAATGCAAAGCAGTGCAAAAGGTGGTGGTGGTGGGGTGGGAATGGGGGGTTCTTCTGCTACTAGCAGTTTCTTTGTTTTCCTGTAATTTAGGTAATTTAGATAAATTTTGTTCAGTAGTGACACAAAGCTATTATAAAGTGAAAGGAAGTATTTAAGAAATTAACTCAGTTATCAGGGCACTTGGTTTTTCTGATCTTGAGTTAAGAGTTTCTATTCTTGAACATTTAGATTTGCATATATGGTCATAACTAGATAAAGCAAGACATATAGGTAAATCTTTACTCAGACACCATCACATACTATAAATATAATTATTAATTCCAACCTAAATATTAATGTTAACTTAGAGTGAAGGATCAGTTTCCATTTATTATAGAGAAAATGTGGAAGTAACATCAGAGAGGTAACATACATTGCATAATTTGAGGTTCTGTGTGGTGTAATATGTAGCCTAAATTAAAAGACAAACAAAACTTTCTGAAAACAATAAAAAAGTACTCAGTATTGATTTTTATATTTTTTTTGTTTTCATTTTTCAAAATAAATTTGGAAGTATCCTGGGCATATGAAAACTATTAAACTTTACTTTGTTGCAATAACCATAACCATCCCTCTGTTTTCAACTATAATTTGGCAATGAACTTGAGTATACAGATTTTCCATTTGGGATCGTCATTAATTTTTATGTTTAAAAACAAGTCTTATTCAAGTGAGAATTCATCTTCCCAGCTATATCCATAAGATGCTGTAGAGAGGACGAAAAAGAGAGGGAAGAAATGAAAAATGAATCATCATCTACAGAGTGGTATATCCTGTGACTTCAGCAGAAAAGCATTCAAATAAAGTGCTCACTGTCTCTGAAAATCAACTCAGTTGTCTATCATTTTAGGATATTCAAAGATATATTCAATATTTATGAAATATAAGATGAAATATACTAGTACTAAGTATAAGACTCTTGAATTTTACCACTTCTAGTTTTAATCTTAGGAATTTTCTTTACTTTCATTTCTGAATCCATACTCTATTTTATATACAGAAAGTCAGATTACATAAAATTATAGTAATAATTTAGGGGTAATAATTTAGGGGTAAATAATGGAGGGGTAAATATATCTACTGTAAAGTTTATAATATGCTACAAGTTTCTTCTGAAATCAGTTATATATTAAAATATAATTTATTTTTATTTTAACAATTATTTACCTCAAATATAGGAATGATACAAACCAAATATCAAAATTGATTATTCTTTTAAGCGGTTAATTTTGCTAACATGGATAGTTGAATATATTACTTCTTTTGTGTTGCTTTCCACTGATTATTGCTCATCTCATAAATAGAAGTTATAGAGACAGTTCAATTTATCAATCAGTAGATAGATAGGATTAGCTAGCAATTTGTGGTTCATATATTTTCATTCTTTCTTAACTAAAATTGAAATACTTTCCCTACATTTGCTTCAGTTGGAGTCTTGTCTTCACCCAATTACATATTCTTATGCAATGTGGTAAGCAGAGATGCACTGCCCAGATCTCGCTTCACAGAAATATTTTCTAGTCAACTACAGGGAGTGTGTCAACCTACAATCTCAGTTGCAAATAGACTCCTCCTGAAAATTAAAAAATATTTCCTGGGACATTCAGTTTAAATTGCAAATGAAAACATGTGGTCATTTGAACTCAAGCAAGACACTCTGATGGGTAACCCTTGTTCCACATCTCCTGACAATGCAGTACATGGCTTCAATAAGACGTATGTCTCAGTGACATTTTCCTGAGTCCAATCCTACTTTATCCTTTCTTGTTTAACCCATGTTGATACCTATACAACATTTGGTGTCCCTATGTTCTCACTTTGGTTTCTGAAAAGCTGTACCAATGATATTTCTTAGAAGTTACATACATAAGAATGACATTTCTTAGAAGGTAATTTGATCATTTAATACTCAGGGCCTATAAGGACCCATTGTTGATGATGTGAAGAAAATAGGAGCTGTAGGGACAACAGAATGGATAAACTGCTGCATGTTCCACTAACATTTTGCAAGAGACAAAGACATGAAAGGGGATGGGAAGGAACAAACGCCTGATAGTGACAGATAAGAATGTTCCTATCATTTGCTACTGGAGGAAAAAGAAGACAGAACCAAAACTGGGAAGCAATAGTCTTAGTGGTTAAATTCCAAACATAATCTGTCTTCTAACAGAAGTGATTCCATTATGCCAATATCAGAAAAAAACCCTGAGACAGTCACACTGGAGGTGAGAATTGGTATATACACAATTGTTGGCTTTGGATTCCTCTTAAATATCTTAGTATGTAGAAATCATCTATCTCTACTTGCTAAGGTATAACTGCCCTTCTTAGACTGGAAGACAATGTAGAAACTTTCCTCCTGTAAGACACTGTGTAAGGGACCTTTTTGAAAATGCCACCACTTCCTTTCTTGGCTATTAGGCCTAAAAGTAAATTTGAATCAGTTGGAGACATTTTAGGTGTGGTATGAGAAAAGAGCCATAAGATCTAACCTACTTGTCTAGCAGGAATCAATTGAATTGAATCATTTGCTTGGAAAATTGTTCATTGGAGAAAAGGGAATTTTCAGCAATTAGGGTATGTCTGCACTCTATATATGTAGAGAAATCGATTCAGGTGGTGTAAGGTATTTCTGTTGTAGACACAGATATATCTCTCCAGTCTCTACTTGAAACATCTAGGTTCAACTTTGTCTTAGCTGCTGTGTATAAGCTCTTTCCCTTCCAACAGTACTTTATAACTAATGACTATGCAAGACATTGTAGAAAGTCTCATCATCTTAGCCTAACACAGAAAAGCATCTGTGAGCAATTCTTGCCTTACAGTTCATGCTCTATTTGGTGTATTAGTTTCTGAAAACTGTTTAAAACAACAGAAACTTTTGTTTTCACAGTTCTGGAAGCTACAAATCAAAGTATTGGTAGAGTCTCAAAAATCTCTCCTATGTATCTCTGAGTTTCTGGTAGCATCTGGTATGCTTCAGTTTATAAACTCATTGTCTAGTCTATTTTTAAATGGCATTCTTCTGTGTCTCAGTATCTTCACTTGGATTTATCCTCACAATCCTTATCATTACAATAGTCAGATTTTTGTAAGTACCTATCCTACTTAACTATAACCTCATTTCAACTTAATTGGTTACATCTTCAAAGATGGATGTGTGAAGTACCTGATGCTGGACTATATGTTGGCAGGGGCAGTAGTGTTTAATGCAAGAGGGAATACATTTTGTCCCATTTGGGTTGAGAGTATCACCCTGAGTGTCAAGTGAGAACAGGGGTTGTGGAGCACCACACCACATACCACAGTTAATATTTTCAGATGATGGGAAAAGAAGGTGTGATATTTCCCCAATATAATAGAAGAAATTTCCCCAATATAATAGAAGGTGGACATGCTAAATCAGTAAAGTCAATATTCTAGTATCCATATGTATAAATGCATAACAGAATTCCTATCTGTGAACTTGCAAGAAAATACAAGAATGAGTTTAACTTGACTTGACTTTTGAAAAATCACAATTACATATAAGTAAACATACTTTCAATTTATAGAAACATAAATTGAGCCACTAGTGTGAATTAGATAATGATTTAAATGCACAGTTGTCTGCACAGGAAGTAGGTATTACTCCTATTTCTCTGAAAAGTGATGGAACTGGTCACTCAGTGTATTTTTTAAGAACTTTTGGTTGCAAAGTGGTAGACAATCTAACTCACTGGGTTAAGTAGAAAGTATTTGGTACAAACTCAACTTAACTTTTTAATGAACATTTAAAAGGACATGGATTTGATTCGAGGATATTATATTGAAGGCTTGGCAACTAAGAGGTTATAATAGATATAGAGTTCACATTCTTGAGCCTGACAGAGTGAATAAGTTGTCTAGCCTCAAACCTGAGTAAAAAAGCACTCTAAGAATTAAGCAAATATGTAAATATCAAATTAAACATATACTGCTTAAATCCCTGCTGAACCTCTCTCCTACTGAGGAAATGGTGAGAAATGAGTCAATGCTATCACCATGCAAACTTAGCATTTAAATAACATTATTTAAATAACATTATTTAGGTAAATTTATGTTTTTGCCTTGAAACTACCAAATAGTACACAACAAAGAGATTGAATGCTGAAGTGAAAGCTGGGTTCCCTTGACGCCTTTGAGAATCCCTTGTTGGTGCCATTGCCAAGAGAGCAGTGACAAGGACAATGAAGGCTAATACTCACCAACTCCTGGGCATGTTAAGTTAAAAAAAAAAATAGATAAAAAGTTGTTGGATTTGACACTGAAGCTAATCATAAGATCTATCTGGAAAATGGGTTAGCATTGTAGATACTGAGAAGAGACTTCATCTTTTTTCCTTTTTAATTAGATAAAAATGCAAGGAAATATTTCTTATACTGCTACCACCACATCATGAGAGGACCTAGGACTGAGGTACAGGGTGTCCTACAGTCTTGTTTCATGGGCCCCTCTGTGATATCTGATTATGATTCTCCAGTTAAGGACAGGCAGTGATTAGTATCTAGTTTTCTCTGACACCACAGAACTATATGCTGAGTAACCTAAACTAGTGCTGCCAGTAGCCTTTTGTTTTATAGCACTGTGAGGAGAGAAAGACAAGAAAATTAAGAGGAATTGAGAAGTTATGATAGAGAGCATTTTAAGTTTTCCACAAATTCCCAACTGTCTATAAATGTAAATTTATACATATGTGTTCAGAACAAAGCCATTCTTGTCAACATCAGTATGAAGAGTTTTGAGAGGACTGTACTTGGCTTTCAGATGGATACAATTCAATGACTTCAGCTGCTGATTTGTAAACAATTTAAACAATGTTCTCTGTGCTCTAGAAAAGTGAAGGGGTAGGATCCCTCTAGAAATTCTGAACAAGCAAATATTTTTTTTAGACATGGCAGAGTTTTAAAGAACTGCATTGCTATCATTGGTTTCAGAACAAGTTCTGAAATTTTTTACTTAGCATGTAAAGAGTTTGACAAAGCCTCCCATCTGGGGAATGGGAATCAGACCCATTAATATGAGAATTACAAATCTTGAAAGGCATGGATGGGAGAATAAACTTCATACTCTGCATATGTAGCAGTTATATTAACATGATAGATTTTTACTGCTCTATAGGATCCATTACTGTGTTTTGGGCCAATAGTCCATGAATTTGAAGGATTTATACAATAGACCATAACAGCTCCTTAGGAACGATTATGTCCCATCAGATGAAAAAATGTCTTTTTAAAACCTTCCTATTAACCTGTTTGCTCCATAGACCATAATCCTTTGAAGGTTAAATTATATACATAGCAAAATGGGCCAAATCACCTCATTTTGTGTTTTATAATGTATTTATGGTGAAAAAGCTCTCCAAAATGGGAGAACAGAAATTATACCCAAGAGTACCATCACATCAAGGTGATTTTTAAATGATTTTAAAGCAACAGGCACTACTTACAATTTCTACTAATAATGAAATCTTGATAATCCAGAGATAATACTTATCGTTATAAACTATTTACATTCATAATCATCTAAAAATAGATCAAACAAGTGAATACAATCTGAATACAAACAGCAGTCAAACAGCAGAAAATAACTCTTAAATTTTGGGAAGACATAACAAACTGGTAAATATGTGCACTATAAATTAAATAGAAAATCATGATTAAAATACTTTATGCTACCAATGTGTCATTGGTGATTAGTATTTATTTAAATGAGAAAAGTTAGATCACATGAATGAATTTTGAATTATTGATACAATTTTCTTCCTTTCACAGTGTTTCAAAGTGTTAGCATTTTGTATGTATCAATGGAATATAAATCATTAATTTAGTGTCCCTCACAGATTAATAAGAGTCTTCTGGAAACACTGTCTTAACACATAAAAGTAGTTGTGAGATGATGGAGAAGTTTAATGAACAAGGCATCCTGATGCCCTTCACAGTGAAACACAAAGCAGACCCCCTCACCTGCCTAGAACTAGATCTGGGAAAGAATTGTTCACATTTCAAAGTATGATGGACTAGACATTTTAAGATTTGAAATTTAAATGTTAAATGACTCAATTAAAATTTTTAAGACAAAAACACTAAATGAATATTCTGAGGAAAGACGATTTGTTTTTTCAGATATTACAGTCTTTCATTACTATCCATGCATGCTGCTCTCCTTCCTTTGAATTCCTGTGATGTTCATTATTTTCCTATATGTTTTGGACAAGTATTTTGAAATCTTTGGAGGAAATTGCACTACAACTCTAAAGAGAAACAGAAAATAAATACAATATAAATCTAAAGAGGAAGAGAAAATAAATATCTATCTATGAACTCTTGCGAAGTTCTTTCTCTTCTCTCTAACAAATAGATTCGGCAAAAATAGAATGGACAAGACATCAAAAATATGATAAGAAAATTATACCCTCTAGTTAAGAAATCTGTTTTGTTACTTACTTAGTCTTTTATATCACACTGACACCCTATCAGCAAACATGATAGGAATGCATCTTTACTATCTCATGTGTAAGTCACCTCAGAGATCTGTAAATGGATTTAATGGTAATATGGATTCTTCCTAATCAGTATATTATGCTAGCTCATCTGTGAGATTTTGCATTATTAAATATGTTGTGATATTTAAGACATCCTTTTAAAGCTGTCCTCACCTAACCTAAATACAAATCACCTATGAATAGTTTTATCTTTCTAGATATTTCCTCCCAATGGTAGAGAGCTTAAAAGTGAAAATTCCAAATAATTTTTTTCCATCTCTTTTCCTCATCTGGGAAGGAAGAAGTCTAATTCAATTTAGTTGTTTTACTTAAAGATATGACAAAGCAAAAGGGTAAATTGATGTTGTAAATACCTCCCAGACTTCTTTCCTTTCTTCAATAGAGCCGAGGACCCATATACTAACTTAGTAGGAAGACACTCTCAAAATATTCTGGCTCTCTAGAAATTTATAATTTGCTCTTAAGCAGCACAATTGAGAACTATATAGGTAGGAAATGTCACATAGGTAAAATTTCTTGTGGCCCTACTCTCATTTTCAAGTTGGACTTAGATTCACAGGGAGACTAAAGAAAGATGCTTGCCTCTTCCACTCGGAAACTACAGAATTTCCTTAGTTCTCTCTCATTTTAGAAGCCTGTGCTTAGTGTCTGCCAAAAGGAAAGGGTAAAATAACTGGATATTATTCAAATCTGTTTCATGACATTGGAGTAATGGTCTCATTTCCTCTCTAAATAGACCTGTCATGAGATTAAGCAACAGGTTTTTGATTTTTTTTAAAACCCAGTTGTGAATATTTGGCCATGGAGATGCCAATAGGCACACATTCATGAATATAAAATGCTATCTTTTGACATAACCTATAAGGGAAGAGCTTCTGCTGAAGGGATTTTAATTTATCTTATTACTCTACAAATCACTAATGGCAATGATCTTTTAATGAATTTATTTACTGAAAATATAATGAATGTGCAAGTTCTATACATCTCTTGTTACAAGTTTTGTTTAACTACATTATAAGATAAGAAGTTTATTTTTATAAGAAGTTTATTAAAGGGAACTATATTGAGAGTTTAATAATGAAATAATTTCTCAAGTTTTGCATTATATGCATTCCTGATTGTGACCTAATTTGAGCTCTGTGCATCAGACCAGCCTATGAGATGTGCATAACACTATGGAGGATAACATAGTAGAGAGACAGCTACCCTTCTTTCCCCACCTTCTCCCAAGCAATACATGTACTAGTCACACTAGTGAACTTTAGATAAATCTAATGTTGCCCTTGATGGGAGAAAGAATATCAGGTTCATTAATATTGTAAATAATATAATCAATTGGGAACACAACGTGTCAACCCCACATTAGAAACATTTGCTTTTAAAACCTCCCCCAGCAATTACCCAATTGGTATTTATAAATTACAATCACATACACAGATCAAGGAAATTCACTAGAGCAATTACCTATGCATGAATGAGTTCACCTTTCAGGACACTAGTAAAAAGTAAGACATCAAATAAAACTAGCTTATCTTTCACTGTAGCTTGAGTACTATTGAGATTGAGTACTATTCATGCTTAAAAACTTGTATAAAGGGTCCAAGTTAAGGTCATATGCCCATCCTATAAGTAATAAGTAAGGGAAAGAAAAAGTCAAATAAACAGAAGAAAAGACAGAGGAAAATTAAAAATAGAACAGAAAGAAGACAACAACCATTGAATTTGTCTAGCAAACTTTTAAAGATACCCAAAAATGTAGCTTCATTTTTTTCAGAAACAGGTCATGAAATCTCTGACAATTGAATTTTATTTCTGTCTGGAATTACTTTCCAAATCAGTATCTGAAGACTGCATGAAAAAAAGCAAGTCCATAAAACTATTCCATAAAGCTATGCTACAGACAATTCCATTATATTCTATATAACAGGAATATGGCAACCATCTTTAAAGTTTCAAACACTGCATGGTTTCCATAAAAGATCAATTTGCACTTACTTCAGGTTAGAGGGTAGGAAGTTTTGACAGTGTGGGAGAAAGTAAGAAGATACTGAATCATTTGGAAAGTGATTGGAACACATACCTTTATGAGGATCTGCCCAACTATATAATTCAAATTCTCTGTGTTGCTTCCACTACAAATCATTGTAAAAGATAAATGATTTTAAAATACATGATAATATCAAAGCTGCAAGTCATATAATAATTTGTAAGGCAACTGATATTGCTGGTGATCGCAAACATTTTAAGGGTAATGTCACCATTTAATCTTATTCCCTACATATCTTTAAAAATATTTTCTACATTATTTCATGCTTAACTCCAAGGAGAAGGTCAAAATAGAGTAAGCAATGAGATAGGTTAGTCAAACAGTCATTTAGGTCCCCAAATGATGACCAGTTGATTATGAGACATGTCTTCTGTTCACTTAACTCTTGCTTCAGTCATATTGGGTCTCTTCAAATCTAGAAACTCATGACCTCTTCAAAGTATTGCTTATGCTCTTTGCTTTGCCTGATATGATTCTCCCATATTTCTTTATCAGTCATTTGTGCCTTTCATTCAGATTTCACTATCTAATAATCTTCTACTCTCTCACCATCATATTAACTCTACACTTTTACCATGCTATATATTTTGCATAGAATTTACCACCCCTGGTTATATCATAGCCACTCATTTGTACTTCAGAATATAAGTTATATTAGAGTTGAAACTTTGTCACTTTTACTCACTACTTTTTTTCTCCTTGTCCTGACTATATAGAATTTTTTTTTAAATCTGGCAAATAAATGTTTGATTTAATGGTTTGTTGCCTTCTGGGTTATAGTTCTAAGATCTTAGGATTACTGTAGTTCTCCTGCCATTCTTAATAAAATTAACTACATATAATACATACCATCTTTGGCATTGGAAATATAAGAATACTTTTCTCTAAGAAATAATGTGAGGTGTAAAACATTGCATTGTGTAGTGCAGTTGATTAACTTTGACTCAAGATAATCAAAACCCAACTGCAAATTTTCCTAACCAGAAATGTGCCTTCTTACCATTCCTATAAAAATGATTTAATGTGTTTATTTATTCACACAATACCTAAATTAAAAGTAGTCCCATTTTTGAATTGTGTCATAACCTTAATATTACTTAAATCTGTGTCTTTAGGAGAATCTATTTAAAATACAAAGAATTACTTAAGCCTATTACCTATATTTTGAAAATTTGGAAATATAATCAGGGTAGACAGCTACTATTTTGTGTTACAAATATGAATGTGAAATTTCAGAAATCCTCCTTGCATTAAAAATGAATTAACTGTGTGATTATTAATTGTGCATATTCCAATCCCTTTGTGCTGTACTGCATGTTTCTTGAATCTCATTTGAATCCTTTGGCTAAGTAATGTGTCAAGGGGGGTTCGAGCCTGAATGCCTGAGTTATTTAAAAGGCAGGACAGCACTTCCAGATTAGAATACCAATGAGTGGGGTTAAAAAGGCTCTACTGTAGTTGGAGGGCAGCTCTCAGTCTGAGAAGTACCTGAAAAGGACCTCTATGGACTAATTTTCAGAATCACATTGTAATGTGGGCTCATGTCAATCATCAGAACAGACAGCTTCATCCCATGATATAAACTAGTTATACATTCAAGAGCTGCCAGAAGATCTTCATTAAAAAGGGACTTAGCATTAAAGGAAGTAGGTTGTTTTATTATAATACTTCAAACACAGTTTTTTGTTTTATATGTTCCCAGAATTCTTTTTTGTTCTTTGCTACAATATCAAAAAAGTACCATAGAAGAAGGAAAACATTAAATATTCCATTTTTTATTAGGAATCAAGGAAGCTTTCTGGTTTAAGGCATTAAAATCATATACATTTTTCCTAAATTTATTCATGGCTTTGAATAACAAAAAGAAATCTCTAGATGTAATAGGAGGATGTTTTTAATCTTTTGTGGGAAGGGATTTGCAGAACTGACTACTCAAGGTAAAATATCTACTGGCAAAATATATCAGCGAGAGCTTTATACATATAAATTTGTATAAAATCTTTGGGCTCTCCACAAGCTTCCAGATATCAGTTAGATATTACAATTGATGTCATTAAAATTTAATACAATGTGTTAGGAGAAAAACAGGAACAATATCCATGTAAGTAAATCATTGACACTGTAATCTAGTGTTTAAAGAAAACTTAATAGGGGGTTAATAAAAACAGATAAATGTATCTTTTTACCTATATTCAAAAGTGTCATTTCCAAACCTGAAATATATTTGTACAAGTCAGGTAAACTTTTCAAAAATATTCAGCATATATATTTATTTACCTACATCATCTCATTTCTATCATGAAAGATGTCAAAGCAAATGACTCTGCAAATGGAATTAAAACAATTACATGGTCTCTTGCAAATAAGGTATTTGCTTCGTAGATTACAATGAGCTCTGGTTCTGTCAGTCACTTTCAGTGAAGAAGAGACAATAATTGTGAATCATTTTCTCTCCTGAACTGAAATTGCCAATTCCAGAGCACATAATCTCAAGTTGATCTCATTATTTAAAAGTGTTCCTAATAGATGTATGGGTATTTACTTACAGACAACTCATTATAAACCACAATTTACAACTTTTCCTTATGACATGATCCTGCTCTATGTTAATTTTCCATGCTTCCTCTCAGAAGTCTATCTGGAAGCAAAATCAATAAAACTACTTGTGAAAGCCAGGGACCTGTCCTGGCGGGGATGTTCTCCACCATCAGGAGAAATAGAGCTTAATTAAAGGTCTTCTGATGCTCAAAGTCCAACTGTCTGTGATAAGAGTGTGCTGGAAGCCTCTGTCTTCATTCTATTTCTCCCATGCAATGATTTTTATGCAAGATGACTCATTTTTTCCATTAGCTTCTTATAAACAGGCACCACAATTCACAATTTAGGTTCAATGCTTTTACTATTCATAGTAGGTGGTAATTTTAGCAACCAAAATTTGACAGAAATTGTTAATCATTTTTGTCTCATTCTCAAAATGATATGAAAGAGATGCAACATGGGAAGAGGAATAAGGGAAGACTATTATACAAAGACAGCTTGTATTTTTTTCCTCTTCAGATTTCACCATTTTCCAGAGGAATGTAACTAAGTAGATGAGTGTTGTACCTATACTCAGAATACATAGCAAATGATAAGAATACACACATGTATTTTAGCAAATAAATTAAATAAATAAAAGCATGTAGTAGCTGAGTAGAATTTTGATTGAAGGACAACAAAAATTTGGTTGGTGACATACAAAAAGGAGCTGCCTTGAACAGACTGTTACTAGATTCAGTGTGAAACAATCCCAGTTCATTGAATTTTGTTGTCTGCTATAAATGCCTCAGTACAGAATCATTAAAAAGCTATAATATTTTTTGTAACTAAAAATAATATATTTTTGAGTAAGAAATCAGTAAGTCCATTTATTCTCCTATTACTGAGGTCACATATTTCTTTGTGGATCTTAATTGGTGTTCTTAATATATGAGTCAAACTAGGAGAAACTGTGCTGAAACTGAAAGATAAACTGATCTATGTTTCTCACCAAGTAAGATATGTTGCATTGATAGGTTGTTTGAAGATGATTAATTTTGAAAAAGAAGAAGTACATCTGACCGAAAAAGTCATTTGTGAATCGGAACAAAAAAGGTATAATAATAAAATTTAAAGTCCTGTTATAAACACAAAACAATAATAACAATGTCCTATTCTTAAGTGGTAGGATTCATAGTAAAGACTCATGAGTAGTGAATGCCTAATTAAATTTATTCTATTTGAACTACTTGTGAATATTGTAAGGGAAAAAAGTCTATGTTATGTATATTACATCTGTGGCACACCTCCATGAAAATATATTTATTGAACTTTTAAACTAACAGCTAAGTATAGCTTTATGTCTAACTATTCACAGTGTCCTGAAATAAAATGTTTCCAAATTGTTATAGTATAGTTTTATATTTAATTATATTTAAGTAATCTAGCTAAGAAATGTTTAATGACATTTTATTTTCTTAAAAATTTAGTGATTTACAGTACTAAGTTTCAGAGGTACATCTTTTCTCACCTCAATAATAGTCAAAGTCCTACATTCCCACTATCAGATTGATCTCTGTCCCCTTTTCTTCCCCTCTTCCTGTCTTCCTCTGGTAACCACCATATTTTTCACAGAATACTGACATATTACAAATGGATATGTATTTGTCTAGCTTTCCCTTACCCAACTTTTAAGGAAAACGATGTTTTCTCAACAAACATTTTAACACTTAGTGACTCTATGTGCTATCATCACATAAACCCACCAAAATTGTTAATTGCAATATGTCAAACTGATACCAAACTTAAAGCTACTCGGCAAGTGTATTTCTTAAAGTGTATTTCATTATCATTTTCAACATTAATACAGATAGTGGTCAATCAGATATATTTAGTAAACAATTAATGGACTATTACCATTAGCATATGAAATGACCCTAAAAATAAGTGCTAAGTCATAGAAACAAAAAGTCCCCAATATTTTATATGAATACTAGTATCTTATTTTATATGTAAGCACCTTCCAAGAAAATCTCAGTACCTTTTCTTTATTCTAATAGAGCTTCTATTTCCAGTTTCTGCAACTGATATTTTCTTGGTAAATTTGGTTTTGGAATGAAAACTGTAATAGGACTATTACCATTAGCATATGAAATGACCCTAAAAATAAGTGCTAAGTCATAGAAACAAAAAGTCACCAATATTTTATATGAATACTGGTATCTTATTTTATATGTAAGCACCTTCCAAGAAAATCTCAGTACCTTTTCTTTATTCTAATAGAGTTTCTATTTCCAGTTTCTGCAACTGATATTTTCTTGGTAAATTTGGTTTTGGAATGAAAACTGTAATAGGAATGACTCTATCTACTTCATGATTATTTAAGTGATTCAATCAAAATTGAGCTAGCAGGGAAATAATGCAACTGTATTCTATGACTCAATGGAGGAAACTTACAAATTTTGACTTTGTTAGAGTTTATATGAAAAGAAGTTAAGAGATATGTAAACATCTAAAAAAAAAAGCATGACTGAATCAATAAAGATGAAAATCTCAATTAGAGGAACCTAATAACTTGAATACCTTTTATACACATTAGTATATACACAGACATGTGTATTTTATCTACTTATATTTTATTTGTTTATTAATTCTTGTTATTTGAAGCACTGGTTTTTTAGTAGCTGATTGATTAGTTTGGGCAAAATTACATTCTTCCTACATGGGAAAAAAATAAATAATGTGTAAAAGTACACACACACATACACACAGAGTTAGGGAAGATATATATATTTATTTAAAAACATTTATTTCAAAATAACTAACACATATGTAAATGTTTAAATGCAATAAATATGATAAACATTTTATAACGATGGTAGTCAATGAACAGTAGTAATTTATGTAAAATAGGTTATAGAACCAAAAGCAAAAGATATTCAGAAGTTTTTGACTACATTCTTACTGACTGTACAAATATTACCAACAACTTCATTGCTACAAACTTAAAGAAAGGAAAAAAATAAAGGACAGAAATGATGAGGAAAAGTTAGATACCAAGGTAAAGCAACACAGGCATTGCTGACCCAACCTGACAATACTTTGCTAAGCTTCAGAAAACATTCAAGGATAGAATTCAAAAAAGGCTCCCTGTAACGGCAGAAAAGACATCATCAACAGCTACTTCACACAGTTCAGCTAGAGCTTTCCTCCAAGGATGGAGAGAAGTGATAAGTAGAATGCTGCTTTAAGCACCTCAACTTACAAAGATTTCTCTACTTTATATATTGATGACCAACTTGAAAGAATGTGCAGCAAGGTGAGAATCTTGCTGGTGAAAAAAAAAAAGGAGTCAATAAAAAGGTGGGTAGCTTTGCAGTTGCAAGATGGAAGACCTTGAAGTTAAATGGCATTTTGCAATTCATTGTGAAAGAAAGAACAAAACCACTGAGATTGAACAAGAAGAATCTCAAAAGAATTCTCCATTTACAAATGTGCCTACAGAAAAAAACTGAACACAGAACAACTAACAGCCTTCAGTGCTGATTATAATGCCTTACAGTCTCCAGACAAAAAGCAAAGCATTGTTTTATCTTTTATGCAGATTTTTGGTATATGTATAAAAAATAAATGAAAAGTTTACCAATTGTTAAAATCTAAATATTTAGTACAGAGTCAGATTTTCCTTAAGTAAAAAAACAGTGTGTGAAACTTAAAAAAACTCTCAAGAGTTTTGTTTTTATAGACAATGTTTCTAAATGCTGGAACAGAGAAAGTAAAATGAAGGTGAATTCCATGTTTTTGTAACTTCTATATTCTGCTGAAGAGGATAGCCATAGACTGACTTATTTGGTTATTTATTTATTTATTTATTTATTTATTTATTTATTTATTTATGGTGCATGCATTTATGTATGTATTTATTTGACATATCTCAGCAAAATACTATTTAAAAATATATGTAAGTGATACTTTTTGTATATAAGTGGCTGAATTTTTCAGGATTTTTTAAAAAATCTTTTATAAGGCAACCAAATTTGCTGCTTTTGTTCTTATTATTTGGGAGGAGGTTGTATTATTATCCAATTAATGAAACTGATCACACTAACTAAATGGGGGCAGAAGCAATTAATATTCCCCAGCAGAGTCATGGTTATACCGACTTTTTCATAACAGCAAAACAATAAAATATACTTAAAATATTTAAGTCAATTAGGACAATGTACTTTGATGTGGAATGTTTTTCAAACTAAAGCACTATATCCCATAATTCTACTGGGATGAGGCTGCTATTTAAAGAAATTCTGTGGTTTGAGAAATGACGATATGACAAAGAAATGTACACAATCCTGAAGGGAACCAAAAGGACAGATGCTGCAGGCTATCTGAGCTTCTGTTAAATATGAGAACCAAGGGGCATGAACTTAAGCTAGAGAATGGCCTAGCACTAAAAAGTGCTTCCAACTCTTTTGCAATTGCCCTTTGCGAAATAAACAGCCCAGAAAAAAATATAACAAGCAGCATGCACAACAAGAAGGTGGACAAGAGATTCTGGAAAGTGCAACAGGGAATTTAATGAGTAGAAATCCTTGGTATTCTATTTTCAGATTAAATAGGTATTGGATGCTCCTACAAATCAACATTTTTAGTATAGCTTAAAATTGTACCAAAATATTTGGAAGTACAAATCATATAATTAAATGTCTAATATTCCTCTATTTAAAATCTGTAACTAAAGAAACACCTTTTGAAAATTACTAAGAAATCAAAAACATGTCCATATGGGAATCTTGGTTTTGCACCCATCTAATTTTAAAAAATTATATAAAGAGCTATTATATTTCTTGTTCCCCACTTTAATCTTTGGATTTAAAATGAAGCTCATATCTTAACAGGTATCTATAGAATGGAGAGTATTAGAGAATTAACAAAAATAGATATTAAATTTGCCCTCATGAAGCACTTAGGAAAGCATTAGGAATATAATTTTATAGAATCATTGCTGCTGAAAAGGTCTTTGGAGTGAACTCTGCTTATTTTGAACACACAAAATAGAATATAAAATAATTTACTTCAAATTTTGTGATCATGGCGTCCAGGTTCCTAATGCATCATCCTTTTACCTTTTTAATCAGGAATGAGCTATATAAACTCTTAGCATATTATACAAGGTAGAGATAGTGTTGAAAAATTATTATTAAAGTTATAAGAGATAAAAATATATGCAAAGATTTGCACCTACGATCATAAACAATCTTCGATTCTTTAACCCACAAGCAAAGACT
This sequence comes from Uropsilus gracilis, assembly GCA_004024945.1. Lineage (NCBI taxonomy): Eukaryota > Metazoa > Chordata > Mammalia > Eulipotyphla > Talpidae > Uropsilus > Uropsilus gracilis. The sequence continues at coordinate 120,609 of PVHY01001226.1, forward strand.
CTTTTGGGTATTTCAAATCAGAGCAATTGAAACTGATTCTTCCAGTTTGGTGAGAAAAAAATTTTTTTCCAACAACTACATATTTTTATTTGCCAAGCTAGGTATTTCTTTGTAGTAAAAACCATTCCTTTCATCTTTGTATGTCAAGTACCTCTTTTCTAGCTGGTTCTAAACTAATGGTGCTTCCTAATGGATGAATAAAAATGATAGTAAACAAGCTATGATGAAATGATAGGGAAATTCTAAGTCAGTAAACTCAAAAGTGAAGATAATGCTATGATTATTATAAGTGAAAAAAAGATATTGGCACCCCTCACTATAAATGACTCATTACAGAGTTATAGAAATGGGTATGTGATTTATGATTGTTTAGATATCCAAAGCATATCTTCCAGTACAAATGAACATGTTTGTGGCAAGTCATCCCTGGTCTCTCATTAGTTGTCAAGACTGACCTAAAGGTTTTTAACCTTAAGGACAGAGTTTTTCATTTGCGTAGTTTAGTCCTGATAGCATTCCTTCACCTTATTCGACTAACCAGTCTGACTTGTGTGTCTGGGTATGTTGATGAGTGGGAAAAAGAAATACTTAAACCACTTTATACATTCCAGCATGTCTTGGAAATAGTAGTGTTAATGGCTACAAACTGTTTCAATATCTTAGTCAAGATTCACATTTTCTTTTTTCATTTTCAAAATGTGCCTATGGGAAGGAGGGAAAGCAAGAGTGCTGTGAATTCAGCCCCTTGTCTCCCTTTGTGAAAGCTATTCTGCAGTGTATTAGTGGGAAGGATAAAGAATAATAGGGTTAGTAATTGGCAGGGCTGTCCAACTACACCTCTCCTCTCTCCCACCACTTGGCCCTGCCCAATTTATCTCTTCCATAGTCCCTTGATGCCTCTGCTCTTCCCCAAACTTTTAAAAAGTTGCCCCCTGTATCTGGTGCCTTGTTATGTAAGGATTTTCATCAAAGCTTCGACCTGAATGTTCTTCCACTTGTTAAATCAATATTAAAACAAGAAAGAACCCCTAGTTTAAAGCATCTGAGTTGCCAGTCCCTCAGCTGGATGGCCAGTGCCAATGGTAAGTGGTGAGGGAAAAGTATAATTAAAACTTAACTTTCAAATATATTTCATAGTTTATACCCAGTAAGAAGCTCTTTTCACCATGTGAACTTTCAGGTGGCTGTTCTGCACAAAATAGGTGCTGATTCCTTTCATGTGAAACCCTTAAGATAACTTTAACATGGTCCTTTGCAGTTTAATTTATCATAAATTCCAGCACCATTTATCACTAAATGCAAAATGATGAAGAAATGGCTCTATTAAATCTGAATAACTACTGAATTAAAAAGCTGTTAAATGAGTTGAAGCACATAGTACTGTTAACAATATGTGGAAGTGTGTTTGGCTGGAATAAATTACTTTCACAGTCATCATTTGAAGAGTCTACCTTTGGAGAAATATGTTCAAAATTTTACATCTTGATTCCCTGACTAAATCCACATGCACCGTTAATGTATTTTTAAATTGACTTCAGAGAGAACGTGAGAAAATGCCTGGCCTGAAATTCATAGGTATCAAAACAAAATTCCTCTATTTAAAAACTGAGGAAAAGAAGAATTTCAAATAGGCATGTAACATACAATGACAGATTTCTGTTAAGTTATATTTTATTTTCTTCACAGAAGACTAAAGATATGTAATTTAGCACACTAAATTTTTAACAAGTTTCTCCCAAAACAAATATTTTAGTATAGCCCATATAAAACACTTGTAAAAATAATAATAGGATTGGGTCAAATGTTTAATGATATTTATTCTGAGAAATTAGTTGGTAATTACAAACAGATGGATTGTTAAAACAAAGACTGCATCACATAATCTGTAAGCCTTTATATTCTGAAGAGCCTTAACAAAAAGGGCTTAAACAAACATTTATCACATTCAGAATATCAGACCTGGACTCTACACTTTTGAAAAACATTTGTGGGGACAGCATTGAGAGAGCACTGTTCCACAAGTAAGTCCTTTTGCATTGTTATAGTAGATAGTGAGGGGCTCTTAATCCTTATCCGCATGAGGGCACATTCTAAAGTCTTTAATTATCACCCTTGTATTGTGATTAGAAACAAAGACTTTTCAATAATAGTGTCCTATTGCATGTTTAGAGATATTTCAGTGTGAAATCTTTAATAAAGAGGATTTGTGAGTGAACTTAATTAGCCCTGTTAAAAACATCCAAGAGACAGCAATCTAATGTCCACAAAGAGGACTGTGTCATGGCATGGGGACAGGTTCCTTGGAGATACTCATTTTCTGTGAAAAGCAAAGGTACCATTGTTCAAGAAGACATGAGCTTTACTTATATATTTACTCAATACAATATCTGCTTATGGAGAACAATTTATTCAAACATTCTCAAAGCCAGACAACATTGTTTAACTGGGTTTACAAAGTATCTATGAACACAATGCTAACACACACACGCACATTCTTGAAATCCAAGATAGTATAGACATTTTTGTTGTTATTTTATTATGTTTCAGAAGAAACTATATGACCACGTACAAAGAAAGCACACTAATAATGCTTATTTATACAATATTGGGTTATTTTGTTTGTTTGTTTCATGTATACCTTTTCATACTCCATTCTGTCTGGCCTCCATCCAATCCAGAATGGAAGCTTGATATTTTTTAGATTATTGTGTGGTGTGGAGAAAAGAGAGAGAGAGGGAGAAAGACCACAGAATTTAGAAGGTAGTGTAAAGGGAGTAAAACGCTTTCCTTCTGAGTGAAATGAAGAGAAGATCTTACTCTAGAAGCTGTGAGATTAGTTGGCTTTCTTGACTGTTGGCTTTTGGGATATTAGTAGATTTTGAATTGGTACCCACATCCTTTTCTCCTCTCCATTGTTTTCTCATTAATTTTAGATTTCCATTGTTGTTCTACTTTCATAAGGGAAAAGTAGATATTGATTTCTGGGTAGTAATCTACCCAGGGTTAACATTAAAATTATACTTTTGAGTAACTCTTACTTGTGTTACAATACTCTGTGTGTGTGTGTACAATAAAGGGTTCTTTGTACACCATTATTGAGAAACTTAAGAAACACCACCCAAATTAGAAACATGCATATCATCATCGATATATATTTTTCCCTTTTGGCTATACTTCCAGGAGTAGAAAAAATTTTCAGGCCCTTGCTCTCCCCAATCAAGATGCTCTCCCTGTTTATGCAATAAATACTTATCTAGGAATTTCTGTTGTACAGGTACAACAAGCATAATCAAACAAACCCTTAAAAATAGAATGGGAAGGTAGAAATGTCAGTAAGAGAAATAAGGCAGTATGAGCCGGGCATGGTGGCTCGTGCCTATAAGCTTCAGCCTATGAAGCGGCTGGGGCTTGGGATCATGGTTCAAGTCCCGCCTAGGGCCCATAGCAAGACCTAGTTCCAAAAAAATAGCTGGGCATGGTGGCGCATGCCTATAATCCCAGCTACCTGGGAAGCTGAGGCTGGGAATTTCTGTTGTACAGGTAGAACAAATATAATCACTGTGGTACCATGGGCAACGAGAGTCTGGGGTTCCATGAGCAAAAATAGTGAGACCTAGTCTCAAAAAAGAAAAAGAAAAAGAAAAGAAATAAGGCACTATGAGAAGAACCCAAAGTACTATGGCTGATTCTGAGATGTAGGAGATATGGAAGCACCAGACAGAGCCTGTTAGGAACTCAGGGCTACACTTAGATAACAGCCAGCAGGAAAGTGGAGGACCTTAGTCCTACAATTATATGAAATTTTTATACAACCTAAATGAGTGGTGGAAACATGTTTCTTCTAGAGCCTCTAATCATGTGAACATCTTGACTTCAAACTTCTGAAACTTGAAACAAAAAAGTTCTATTTCTGACTGATAGAAACATTATATAATCATTCAATATTTTTAACTGCCAAATTTGTGATAATTTCTATGGCAGCAAGAGTAAATTAATGCACTTCTTCATATATTCCAATATTAGCTCCTATGTAGTCTATGTTCAAAATTTATAAAATCTGTCCTCTCCTTTCTATGCTTATTGTCACTACACAATTGAATCCTCATTATGCCTTTCCTATACTACCAAAATAATCCTAATAGGGGTTCTCATTTTATCTTCTTTTATCTTCGGTCTATTCATTTAGCACTATAGTATATTCTTTCTGAAACACAAGTCTATAGCTTTTATAGCAAGATGGTTCATTTCTATCATAATAATCTTTCACCCTTCAAGGGCCAATTAAGATAATACTATAAAAACTTTCAAATTCATAAACACACAATTTATAAAATCAAAATGGGAGCCATATCTATGAATTGATTAAAAAAATTCCACACATTTCTGCAAAGTGAACAGCAAATAGATGATAGATGACTCATGAAGCAGTACAAGCAAGAACACTGCTTAGATTTTTGAAGAAGGTACAGGAAAATAGGTATGAGCACAACAACAAACTTTCCCCCAAAGTTTGATATTTGAAGGATAAAATAGCATGAAAGAGAAAATGATGAAGGAAATGAAATTGTCAGTCTTAGTGAAAATTCAATAAACATAACAATTGAATTATCATTTCTTCTCTTCTATAAAGCAGAACTTCAGCAGTCAAATATTTAATTTCAAGGGTAAAGGTAAATAAAAACAAAACAAATGTTCTACTTATAAGAAGTGAGCTAAGTACCTGTGAAAGCTAGGGCAGCTGGTGTAGATCTGTAGTACACAAAATAATAGCATGCAGTTAGTACTGTAGTTATGCCAAATGCTGACCAATTAGCAGCTCCCCTTACAGTGAAATCTGCTGGTGAACAAAGAGTTTTTCTTTCATTTTATTTTAACCATGAATAATTTACTAAGATGAAAAAAATTTGATAGCTTTACAATAAAAAAAAAGAAACTTGAGAGGAAACAAAAATAAGTGAATGAATACAGATATTCTTTTAAGCTCTAAGTAAAATAATGGAAAAAATTTAAGAAGATATTACAGCCACTTAAAAAATAAACATATCACTATAAAAGTAAAGGGAATTGCAAAAAATAATGAAGAAACTTTAAGGACTGAAATATGATTACAAAAATAAATTATCCAGAAAGGTTTGAAGAGAAAAATCAGTGGTCAAAATACTAAACAATAGAGATCAGAAAATATGGGGAAAATATTTTAGAGGAGTAGAGGAATAATCCAGAAATTCTATAATCATTCTGTTAAGAAATCCAGAAAGCAATAAAAGTGGAATTAGAGTTACTTATAGCTTAAGTAATGATTAGCAAAGAATTTTCCAGGTCATAATGGAATGAGCTTTAAATTGAAAGTATTCTGTACAACTAACACAAAATAACCTGACCTAGGTACATTATGAACTATTGTCATAAAGTGAAAAAAAAAATGAAATACTCCTATAAAGAAAAATGGTTCTTTAAAAAGAATCAGGCAGGAACCAGAGTTATCATCTTCAGTAATACATATGTGGAGGAAGAGAATAAATCTTCAATGGTATGTGGGAAATTAGCTTTCAACTTAAATTTTTATACCCAGCCAAATTATAACTCAAATTGAGCACAGAAATGTAGTTTTAGATATGAAACAATTCACACAATTTATCTTCCACACTCTTGAAATTATTTAAAATGGATTCTAACTTAATAAAGGTGAAAAATGTGAAAAAAAATCATCTGAAATTCAAAAAAAAATATGGATGCATAGCAGGAGAGTGATAAAAATGAAACTACAAGGTGACCAATATGCCCAGATCTAAAAAAAATTAGTCTAGGGTGGGTAGAGAAAAATGAGGGGGAATTAAGAGGTGAAATGTAGAGAGTGTCAGAGATTTATATATTAACAAAGAATTAAAAGTCCTTAATTATGTATTAAAGGGTTCTTAACTAGCCAAAACTATGAAACAAGGAAAGTTACAAGTTGCTTGATAAAGATATAGCTAAATAAAATCTGTAGATTAACTAATAAGTTGTCTAAAAACTCAAAGAAAATAATGTTTAATAAAGATAACAACGGAATAAAGACTAGACTAGCTAATATTAAGTTTTAATATTTAATTCTTAGTCTTCATTGTATTGTTGGATACCCAATATGTTCACAATAAGGAAGCTGAGTGAAGGATGTACGGGAATTGTCAATACTATACCTGTTACTTTTAAGTCTAAAATTTATTCAAAACAAAATTTTTTAATATGATAATTGCTTGAATATATAGTATACAATAATTACATGATTGAATATAAATAATGTAAAATAGTGAAGTGATAACCTATCACAATTAATAATTTAAATTTATTATGTCATATCACGTTGGTTTTGTTTCTAACAAATTGCACTTTCAACTGAGTGAAATTTGAAATGTCAAAATAGCAAATACCAAAATATTTAGCTGAAGTATCTACCAGAAATTATTTCAGAAAATTACAAGCACTCAGCAATAGATTTAGGCAACGGTTCATGGATGACAAGGTGACAAGAGAACCTCAGGATATACAACAATGTAAAAATATATGTGTGTGTGTGTTTGTATGTGTGTGAAACCAATTTAAAAAAGAAAAATTCAGCAACTGGGAGATAGGTCTTGAAATTGGTTAGAGAATAAAGGGACAGAAGGAAGTTTGCATTGCTCAGCCTGGTTGTGACAAAATCAATGACAACCTATTGTTACTTTTAAACATGAGCAATTCCCGCAAGGTTTCTGTAGCCAACTTGCCCCATAAGAAAATTAAGAACAAAGCCCCCATTTTGACCAAACATGGATATAAATACATGTACTGATCATACATCCCCATTATACACTGATCATACATTCCCTTAAGATATTGCTAATATTCAGAACTTGTTGAATTCCCAAATGGTAAATAACCTGTATATGAAAACAGCTGTCCTAAGTAGATAAAAAAAATGTGTCTAAGAAAAGCAACTTTCTTCACCTGATGTGCATGGAGCTAAGACAGAAACCTCAAGTAACAAGCATTTTAATGTGGCCTTTACTCCAAATGACAAGGATAAAACGTAGATTTCATATAGCAGTAAGAGTCTTCTATTAGAGTTGTACTGAAAAAAATTAAAAAGGAGTTGATCAGTGGTATGAATTACATGGAAATAATGTGAAACATAATGGATCAAGTGCCCATCATTGTGATAGCATAGTTGCAAATTGATTTTTTTTTTTTTTTTGTCACTAAAGCAATAACCTTTCCTATGATGAAAAACACTTGAGCTTTAGGTCCTACTGATTTAGCAGAAAATTTTCTGTCCCAGTCATTTTTTTGCATCAATAATTTTTGCTTTCTTGGAATTATCATCACTGATACCAAACCATCTAAATTCCACAAAGTTTAAAGCAAGATTTGAAAGTATCAAACTTCAGTTTCCAAAAAATGTTACCACATATCAAGAAAAAGTTAAAGCAAGTATAAAAGAAAACACATTTGTAGATGTCAGATATTAAGATTAAAGGAAACAAAGTTACAGAAAGGTAAAACTTGTAATATCTTCCATCTACCTGATAAAAAAGAAATTACTGTATACCAAGAAGGAAAACACAGAATAATAAGCAGAAAAATCAGTCAACCAAATAACTCTGTGTCCCAGCCAACAGAGCATATATTAGGAGACAGTAACATTAAAAAAGAAAAAAAAAAAAAAAAACAGTATATTCCAGGTATCCACCAAATTAGAAGTAAAGTTGAACATGTTAGAGACATGATTGATTTAAAAAAACAAACAAACTCAACTAAGACTTCTAAAAATAAAAATTAATGTAGCTTGAAATTTTAAAAAATGCTGTTGAACAGTGTTCCCTCAAATCATTTTAAGAAAGAAAAATCATAGGAAATAGCACTATCAGAAATAACCCCAGTTAACATGCTAAACACCTTACTAGTTTGTTTTTTTTTTTTTTTGTTTTGTTTGTTTGTTTGTTTGTTTTTTTTAGGCTAGGTCTTGCTATTTTTGCCCATGGAACTGCAGGCTCTCGTTGCCCGGGGTACCACAGACTCAAGCAATCCCCAGCCTCAGCTTCCCAGGTAGCTGGGATTACAGGCAAGTGCCAACATGCCCAGCTATTCTTTTGGAACTAGGTCTCGCCACAGGCCTCGGGCGGGATTCGAACCACGATCCATGAAGCCCCGGCTGCTTCATAGGCTGAAGCTTACAGGCATGAGCCACCATGCCCGGCCACACCTTACTAGTAATGATATAATGTGCATGTATATTTGTACATATCTATAAATGATTTTACGTAGTATCTCATACAACATTTTATCTTCTGAAGAAGTCAATCAGAAAGCCCTGCTTCTGAGTAGGGACTTGAAATTATATACTGAATACTAATATCCAAGAAAGCTTATAGTTAAGTTTTGGTTTTTCAAACAGAGGATTGGAATATTGGACAAGAGACCTAGGAGTACAAATCTCTAAATATTATAAATAAGTTTGAGTATTCAAGTCAATATGTTAGGTTGTCTTAGGATGCAGAGAATTAGACTCTGAGCAGGTATTTTCATTGCAAAATATAGGAGGAGGTGACAGGAAGGGAGTGAGACAAGGTAGAGAAAATAGTTAATAAATGTTGCACTATGAAAACCACTTTAAACAGTGGGCAGCCACGTTAACCCAAGAGAATTCATGGGAAACAATGTTAAGACACAGCATATCTCTTGAAACTATCAAACTCATGGAACAAAGAAGCTTTGATATTTATATATCAATTCAATCAATTCTTGGTGTGGAGCATTAATTCCCTAGTGTTTCCAGTCTGCAAAACCAGGATAGTTTACACCCAATCCTGGTAGTGTTATCAGTTTCAGGCACCAGGCAGAAGCAGCTTGAGCCTCTTCTCACCCCAGAATATCACCTTTTTATCGCCTCCCTCCTAGAGGTGCCCACTTTTGCATGCGCATACCCATTAGCTCAAGTGTGTACAATCATGGAGAGGGCACAATGCCACAGGTACTTTTCATAGAGGTTAATGGCAAAAGGGTGTGGAGAAAACCCTGATAAATCATTTAATCTACACTGAGGTAGAGCATTATGAGACCTCCCATATACAAGTAGTTGAAAGTCAGTAAAGATTCCAGAACAGATATTCTAGATATATGAGCATCTATTCTCTAGAAGAAAGCATTGTTTCCAACAGAAAGGAATGAAAATATGAATCCTCAAAAAAAAAAAAAAATCAAGAGCATGTCAGCTTATCTTCAACATTTTACAACTTATGATGGTTGTTGACATATCACCAGAGGAAAGTGTCTACCTAGTATGTAGAATAATACAAGAAATCCCCTTGCTATGATTTCATATTTCCTTTGGTTTTGATTTGACATTCTGTATGGACTTACTGACAGCTAAGAGGATTCAGTATTCAAGTCATGATCAAAGTTTTATTTCTTTGTTGTATATGAATGTGCATGCATTTGTCCTTTTTATTTTGCTTAAACATAGTTCATTACTCAGATTGTAAACATCTCCGAGACACTTACTAATCCAATATCTTGATCTGCTAATCTGAAGATTAGAGCCCAGAGCATGGGAATTCTTATAAAGATTTATTATGCTTTCAGTAATTTATCTAGACAAAGCAAAGTTTAGTGAGGATATGCGGATAGCAGTGGTCAGCATGTGTGTGTGTTTGCATATGTAGAGACACACCCGAACCTAAGATGTTTTCCTTAGTGTTGCCATGGACTTTAGCCTCCTGTAGGGTAAGTGAGTTAGTCGGGCTTTTTCCTTCATTAGCCTTTATATCCAGCACCTGGTGTACTATGTCTTCCCCATGATTGTGTGGTCCCATGGGTATGCAATGAGGAATAAAGGGGCACAGAGAGCACAACAGACAGACATGCACACAGGCACAAGAGAGCATAGACAATGCCAGAGAGAGCCCAGAGAAAGAACAAGAAGATTCTTGGGGTCTGGGGACTTGCCTGCCTCCTGCCCACGTTGACCCTGGTCCTGCCCTGGCCTGTCCTGCTTGGTATGTCTGTGTAACTACTAAAGCCAATAAAGAAACTGTGCAGACTGGTGAGCCTGATGTTTACAACTGGCAACACTACAATCGAAGACCAGGGTGGGATTGTCACCCAACACCTTCCAATGAACCTCAGTGGCAAGTTGTTATAGACTTTACTTGATATTTTGTGAGCATCAATAGTGTCAACATACAGAAACAATGAAGATTTTATTGACCATATGATTAAAAAACTTTTACTATAATTCTGAAATGACCACATAATTCTTTTTATTTAATCAATGTAAAAAATTCATATGAAACTTCCAAGAGAATTTATGAGAGCTTTCAGTTCTTTAAAATTTCTTAAAGAATTGATGGTTAACATTTGAATTATCACAAGTATTAATAATCTTCGTTTGAATGTCATTTGTATTGGTATTAAAATTTTAGGAAATTGAAATGTCTAGTTATCTTGGTTCCAGATGTTTCTGAATCTTTGATAATGGAAGAATCTAAACTGTAAGACACTAATTTCATTCTCTGTCTTCTGGTCTAATTAAAAAGAAAGCTTAAGACCTAAGGGACTCACTGGCAGCAGACAGAAACAGCCTGGGTACAAATATCATAACAGGTATTTGAACAGATGAAAAGAAAAAAAATAGTATTTGTGGATAGAGGGGAATAGAAGGTAGATAATGAAGAGATGAATTTCACTGAACACCAGCTGTCAGATATCAAAAGAATAGGGGACTTGGCCATGAGATTTAATTTCTCTTCTTTTTTTAGCTGTTTCCTCTTTGGCTCCAATGTCACCTCTATAAAATGGACATAGCCTTGATTTACCAAAAAATTACTGTGTTAAGCTAGTTGACAGTTTCAAGTTTTCTAAACCAAGGATTCTTTGACAATCACAAAACAGAGTTAACAGAACCCAAGAGGGATTAAAATATTTAACATTCATTTAACATTTTGTGGACAGAAATAAATTCAAACTTTTGTATTGGGAAACCATCTAATGCTAGATTGACAATACGAGTCACTGATAATACGAGAACCAAAGAAGACTGGACAGCAAATATATTAAAATTATCATAATTGAATAGCCTCCTTGTTACTATATTGCCATTAAAAATCATGCAGAGCATGTAACTTTTTTATTGGTTTGGATTTTAGCCATTGCTCTTATTTTTTAATTTTAATGGCCATTTTAACTCTTCTTATAGGTCTAGAGAACTCTCATTTTCCTTTCCACACTATCAGGAAATTTAATAAGTAAAATCAGGAGAGATGTACTTAGCTTATTGTGTGGTTGATGAAAAGTTGCCTTCAGATGATTTAATCATTTCTTGCATTTGGTGTTATAGGTGAAATTAAAGAACACAGCTCCTTTGGAAATCTTCATTTAAGGATTATTAGAGCAGAGAATCATTTACTTCTTTATATTTTAGAATATATGTTATAGAAATATACTAAAGCTAAATTATACATAGAACTAGAAAATTATATATTATTAGAATCTTTGATAAGAGAATATGGTCGTGTTCAAATGCACCATCATATATGTAGAAACTATTCCTAAGCAATGATTTATTAAAATAGAAATACAGGATTGGTAAAGTTAAGGAGATCTGATTATTCACTACAACATTTATAAATCCCTATGATACTGTAGAAATTTGCCAAGTGCTGAAACACAAAGGTAAAGATTCAGCTCCTGTCTTTTTGGAATATACATCTGAGTTGAGGAGATAGACAAAGAAAGAAAAGTGATATATTAAATGCAACTATAGATGTTTATACATTTTAAAGATAAAAAAGCTCCTCCTGGTCCCTTTAAGCCAGAGTGCTCCTAGATATTTCATGAACAGTAGTCATCTTTATATTTCTAAGGTTTCCAGAAAAAGTGCAGTGAGGGTGATTTGGTCCATAGTTTTCCTCAGAAATAGATTCCCATATTAAATATGCTCCAGTGACAGGTTAGTTTTCTTTGTATTCTCTAGAGATCATTTTCTTCCTCACCATGGGAGTTGATTCAGTGATCTAATTAATAGCACATTTTCATGTTGGAAACGATAAGTACAATGGTTGCCAACTAAGAGATGTAATTTGGCAGCAATGCACAAGAGATCATGATCTTCGAATTATGTTACTTCTTTGAATTAGTGAGAAGACAATGGTAATAAATGAAGGTCTTACTATAAGGCCTAACTGCCACCTTCAAGAATGCAGAATTAAATGTATAATCTAGGTTGTTATTTTGTCCCACATATATCAGAATTGGGTTAATTGAACAAATTATTCTAAAGATTTTTTCTATAATAAATAGAATTCAAAATTGGAGTAATAATGCAAAACCTATTAACTTATTTGTAGAAAAACCACTCTATCAGAGAATTTATTTTAACAATTTGGAAAATAAATATTTGGAACTTTCCCTTCCCCAAATCTGCATAAAAATTGGTTCTGGTTATGTGCAACACCTTCTGTCAATTATTTCTAAATATTTTCAAGTGCCTAAATTAAATCAAAACAATTATTGTTTATGAATATAACACAGAATTGGAAATAATTTCCTAATGTTCTTGATTTTTTTCTATTATATCACTGCAGAACATAAAAGTCTTCTTGATATATCACCAATTTTAGAGAAAATAGCATTCATTTGATGTGCCTTTCTGGCTGGTGGTTTTTATTCAAATATATTGAATAGTCTCAGTAACATGGAACCATCTGACATTAAATGATATTCTCCTTTAAATAAATATCCGGTATACACTTGTTTAGAAAAAAAATGTCAATTTGTTTCTTAAAATTCTGTTAAGTAGAATATATGCTTCCTCAGCCATGACGGATGTGTTTTTTCCATCTTAATGACATGTTTCATTTATGACTGCAATTACCTATGTTGCTAATTGTTGTTTAAACTACTTTTTATACAGCAAAAGACCTAACCGCCCCCCCCAATACGTCACAATGTCTTTGTAGACAGGAGTTATGTGTTATGTGCTAGAATCACCAGTATCTAGCATAGAAGTTTGTTATAATAATTGGTCTGAAAACAAACATTTAATTATGGTAGGCAAAAAGAAATTGGGATTATTATGAATAAGATTCCTTTCTTAAGAATCATGTGAACTCAGTAAAACAGGCCCAGAAGGGTTTATTATTAGCAAAATTGGGTCATTCATCTAAAGATTACTAATCAATAATATTAAGTTTCTAAACATCTTGCTCAAGTATAATTATCTACACTTTATAGAGAAAGAAAGAGGCAGATGGCAATAATGTGCTAGGTCTTATTTAGATACTTTCATTGCACTATAATAAAATGGAAACCAAGCTTCCAGTCTGGAAGGAAATGTCTATGTCATCTATTTTGACCTTCGTGTACTTACAGAACTCACAAGTAAGTCTCTATCACCCTTTTCTAGATGTCTGCTCTTTTCTCAGAATGTCTCCCAAAAAATAGTTGATTTGGGGGGACTTAGTATCATCAAGGAACTTTATGTTTAGTATTATTAATGAAATTATTAGCCAATTCTTATTGCATGTTTACTCTCCATTAGACACTGGGATATGTACTTTACATCGATTATCTCATAATAATCAGTATTTCACAGAGAAGAAAAAGTCTCAAAAGGTAAAGTAACTTGTTCAAATTCAAACATGAAGAAGTATGTGGCAAAGTCAAATATCTTAGTATTAACACTACTATATCATATATTCAAAAGTTACTAAATGAGTGGCACCATGGGTCCAGAATCATAAATCTAACTTGGACTATTTATTCTCAAAACTTTTCCTTGTATTTATCCATATTGAAATACTTTTATCATCTCTCAACTTGGATATTCTTACAAGAACTTTCTGAAATGCTTATCTATTGGATTTGCTTGACTGCTATCTATTGAATTAAGTATCCTCATCAGATATATTAACTCATTGAATAAGACTATTTCTAAGTTACAAATATCAGTAAAACTTATTCACTAACTCTCCAAGACTTTTAAATTCAAAACATAAGATGGTCTGGAAAGCAAAGACAATGAGTGTGACACAGGCTAAATCTGCAGCCTGACTGAATTTTAGTATACATACAAATAAAATTTGGAGTGAGCAGCTCAAGTAACTATCAAATAATTCCTAAACCCAGGCTTGGTCCAAGAGCATAATATTATTAAAGGTTTATGAATCAGCTTGGACTTTTCTCCACACTGACCCCTACTTACCACTCTGCCCTTTACTTCTAGGCAAAGATAAATTCTGCTTTTCACATAACATTTTATTATTTGTAATAACAACAATATTGTCACAAAATATTAAATCACAGTAGCTAGGGTTATTTTCATGTTTGGCCCTACAGCTTATTAGCAAGGAAAAAGCAACTTAAGGAAACTAAACATAGACATTAAAAAATTAATTTGTAATAATTATACTTTTCATTTTCAGAGCTTTTTCTATTTTATAAAATGCTTTCAAAAATATGATCTAAGTGTTGTCCAGAAAACAGCTAACCTTAGTTAGAAAGCTGTTCCATGGCTTATGCTCCGTGTGGAGTCAGGTATGCTACACTGTGTCTGCTTCCTCATCTGTAAATTATCTCTGAAAATACCTGCACATCCTCAAAGGGTTGGGAAAATTAAATGAGTTAATGTTTTTAAAGTGTTTAAGACAGTGTTGCTATATAGAAATTATTTGTACTTTAAAGAAACCTAAAGGAATAATACTTGTAGTAACACTTTGTTATTGCCTTTCCAGAGCTTAGAATTTGTAGCTCAGAGAAATAAAAGACTAGTCTAAACTCCTATAGCTACTAAGGATTACAACTCTGAGTCAAATCCATCTCTTCTGATTCAAGTCTAACTTCCCTTTCTTCTTCACAGATGTGAAATCCTGCAAATTAAATCTTCAAATTATGCATATTTCAGCATTTATTTATACATCACACATCCAGTAATTGTGATATAGTTTCTGTATAATGAGGTACCTTCATCAAGCAACCTTTCATAAACATTTTAGCAAGTGTAAGATCATATGTTTTACATGGATTATTCACATCCAGTGTCTTTACCTACTTCATCAGTTAACACTTAAAACCTTTCCTGGACAAGTTATCTTCAAACGAGAGCCCAAAGACAGTTAATAGTTTGTATTGCTGTTGTATCTGTATCTTTTATTGTCTGATAAAAATGAAGACTGGTCATTAAATGTCATTCTACAATAGTTCCCAAATAACCTCCAGATATGAATATTCAGAAATTTCTCTGTGGCATGGGTATTAACAAGGTTAGCTGCTCTGGTCTCATTGCAAAGCACTTGTTTTTACTTTCCATATGCAAGGCATTGTATTCAGGGCTGGGGAAACAGGAAATACTAAACTTCTTTTCAGTATGCTCACAGTCTAATAATACACCCACACACACACACACACACACACACATTTAAAGAGTTACAATGGAATATGACTTCTTTCATATTGAAGATACAATCCGGATACATAATGTTTGAAAGTTATTTACCTAGAATGAGAACGTACACAGGAGTCAACGAAAACTTCTGCTTTTGTTTTTTAGATTTGTCTCCTGTAGTTTTTTTAAAGGACCGTTTATTTTTATAATTTAAATATTTTTTAGTGAAAGATGAAAATTAAGATTGAGTCTAAAGCAAAAAAAATAGCAAAACATTCTGTGACTTAGCAAGATACTGCCTGAGAATTGTGGAAAGAAGGAAATTAGAAATCAGCAATGATGAAGAAGAATCTGACTCTGTCATTTTAAGTTACATACATTTGTTTAGAAAATATGTTAGTTGTTTACCAGGCACATGATATGAAGGACACCTTTCAGGTTTTAGAAGACCCCCTTGGAAAGTTCCAAAGGAATGAAACTACATGGGTTAGATACAGAGTGATCATAGAGTAATACCATAAAATGTAATCTGCAGCTGGTGCTGGAAAAGAAGATCACAGAAGTCAAAGGTGGCTAAATCTTTGTAGGTTCTCAGCAACCTGCTAAAAATACCACATTCTTATATTTGAAAGAATTTTAAGTAGAGAACTATCATGGTGAGGTTTATGCTTTGGACTAACCACTTTTAGATTGCTCTTGATCTACTCACTCATTCCATTAATTATCAAATACTAAGCAGCAGATACTGTTCTATGTACACATGCAAAAACAAATCAAACATCCGGTAGTATGTGGAAACCAAGTTGTACTAGTTTGTAAGTGTAAGCTAATTTTTACACTTGAAATAATTTTATAAGCTGGTCATTTAGAATTTGATAGCTTGAAATGGGCTTGAAATAATAGCTTGAAATGATAAGAACATGTACCCATGAAAGATGGTTTATTATACAAATCAGACATCGCTCAGAGGGCTGACTGTTAAATACTTACTAACTTACTACTGAGCAGTGCAATAATCCATGGGGCATACATTCAATAGAGGTGCATAATTATATCAATTATATTGAATATAAAATATATGTTATATATTATACAAAATGTGCTATGGAGAAAAAGTCAAACATGATACAGTTGATCAAAGTAAGGACTTGTGCAAGGTTTACTCCCAATCTGTACAAGGCTATGAGATGAGAGTGAGTCTAGTGTGATGTTGGGAGAGTAAGACTGCCAGTTAATTCAGGTAGAAAGTCTGATAGGAGGGTCATTTGGAAAATAATAGTGATAGAAAGTGTCAGTGTGAGAACAGACTTACATGGGTTTTGACTTTCAGGCTACATGAAATAGGGGTTGGAGAATTTCAAACATAGAGAGTGACTTGATTCAGAGAAATGGTCATTTGACACTCACCTCAGTATCCATATTCTAGTTGCATGACTTTCCAAGTAAATGTTGGTTATAAAACTTCATTATACTCTTTTCCTGAAGTAGCTTTGGTCTGATGATATTAACAAACCTTTCCCTAAAAGCGCTTGATCTCCAGATTTTCTCATATACAAGTTGATTCCTATCACTGCATGTCGCCGTGAAATAGAGGATCGTCCCCCTGAAATAGAGGATCAACACTACCAGTCAGGCAAACTTTCTCCCCTTATATGACCAGATGAATCTACAACTTCAGGTTGGAAAGAGCCACTGCCTTGTACACAAGTGCAATGAAATTGCTCCTGAAAGAATAAGTCCTTTATGTCTAAAAAAATCTGCATTTGGGGTTTTCCTCTCACACCTTATTCACAGTGAATTGCAATGGTCAACATCATTATGCACATTGATTTTTCAAGTGGTAAATTCTTAGAAGTCATAAACTGTTTCACTGATTTTGAGAACTATATAATGTCATCACCAAGGAGATAGTAAAAAAAATATTACCATACAGTGATGTTGTTGGTAAGGGCACAAATCTCACAAATAAGTGTAAAAATTATCTTAAGCCTCGTTAGCAGGTGACTTTTTTCCCCTCATTCTTACACACTCACATGAAAATGAGTTGAGAAATGTTAGTACAAAACAACTCAGAACCAGGAAGGTTTAGTATAAACTATTCAACATAGAGAACCAAGGGAAGATGATGAACAAATCACAGTCCAAGGAGTCACAGCCTGCATTGATGTCTTGAAGTGTGGTGGGAAGCTAGTTCTAATTTATCTTTTCAGACTCCACTCCACAAATGACATGATGAGAGTCTGAACTTGGGAAAAGAAGGGAACTAAAATGTGCATTATAAATTATACAAGGGTAAATTAAGCAAAACGTTTCCAAGCCCTTGATCTCTCAGTAATGTTTTATACAGACTGCAATGATATCTCTCAAAGGACTCAGTTATCTAACAACTACATTTCATCATAAAATAAAAAAAAAAAAAACAGTATTTTAAGGCAACATTCAGTCATGAAAATAATGTTTATAACAGTAAGATATTTATTTAGGGGTATCTATATTTTCATTTTCGGAGAATGAATGAATTGGCTGAATAAACTGCATCGTGTTTTTTTCTATCAACAGTGTGTTATTTAAGAAGCTGAATTTTTATTATTACTTTATTCATAGTCTTTCTACTCTGAACACAATGCAGTGATTAAAATGTAGGTTTATTTCAAGATACACATATGCTATTGGTGGTCTTTGTGAATTCCAAACAAATTAATAAATAGATGAAACATTTAACATATGTGATTTGAGGACTTCTTGAGGTGTAGATTATTGATAGCATATAACATCAATAGAATGAATACATGCCACTGTCTCTTTATTCTGTTTCAATTCTTTGATAGGTGAAACAGCGATCAATACAATAAGACTCAGCACTTCTCCATCAAATTTGTATTTGGTACAAACAATTGAAAAATAATACCTCTTACCTGTCTGATATAGAAACATGTATAATACAATAGGATATCCATGCCAGTCATTCTGAAAATTCAATATACTTTGCATTTTACCTTTTATTTTTTTAGGAATAATGTTTAAAATGATAATGCTAATTCGATTTCCCTGTATTGATATAATAGGCCGATGTGTGTTTGAGGCTTTTCTTGATGTGTATGCAAATAATAAAAGTAACTAGAAATACAAGTAATGAGTTTGTGTAAGCTACTTCTTTAAAAATAATTTGATGAATTCAAGCAGTGACTAAACTGGTTCATTAATATGGTAACAAGATATAAAAGGTGAGAAAAATCTCATATCACTTGAAAGATGTTTTCTTTTTCTAAGGACAGTTTTAAAGAATTTACAAGTCTTTAAATCTCCTGGAAATCAGAAGCAATTTGTGATAAGATTTTCATGAAAAAAAAAAAATCAGTCACTTCAAACCTATGTTTCTTGCCAATAATTTTTTCTACATCAATGTTTCTGTTCATCTGAGTAGCTTTTTCTTGTCGTTGAGGTAAAATACCTCCCAAATAAACCCAGACATCAAATAATTATAAAAACCTGTGATTATTTAGTTATATTATCTGCATCTAAACAGTTATGGCTTTGTAGTAGTTAAAATTCCATCCATTTAATATCACTAATTATTTTCTTTCTGCAGCTTTGATGGGTTAGTTATAGCCTGGAATAAAAAACACTGTGGTAAGGACAACTGTACAGCAAGGTTAAGTGCCTTCTTGTCTTCAGTACCAATAATTACCTTTAAACACAAAAAAAGGCTGTTTTCAGATTTGACAGTTAATTTACTAATGAGTATGTGGACCCAATTTATAATAAAGTAATATTGACCAGAAATAATCTTGCATTGGACTCATCTGAATTATTTTATTGTTCATGTCCTCTATTAAATAAATTGGAAAGGATTAATTTTGCAAGATGGGATTGTCAGAGACTGCTGCATAAACTAGATGCATGTCAGCACTAAATTTAATTATTGATCACAATACAATAGTGCTGAGTGTTCCAATCCCCAACAGCTTCCAGTAACTATCAGCAAATTCCAAATATAGAGACTGAAGTAAAAATTTGATTGCAGATGACTACATCTTAAATAAATAAATATTTCATCAGCACTAAATAAAAATTTAATTTTACAGTACTATTTAGATTATTCATTAAACCATGGAGCAAGTGAACAATGAATGGAGGTGACTCCCTTCAAGATATAAATTTTATTTTAATGGTTTAATGGTCTCATTATCATTGGGATTGTTTTGCTCTTTTCATTTTGGCAAAGAAATGAAACTCATAAGAAGGCCATTTAGAGTATACCTTTATGTCGTTGAACCAAATAAAGTGGAAACAGTGGTTTGGACTCACGTCTACATTTCTGGACCATAGTCTCCTGCCAGACATTACAGAGTAACGGTAAACAAAAATCTGTATTGAGATAAAACTTGAACTGTGACAGTTTGAAACTAGTGGAAAATTAAGAAATTCAACGTTATAGAATATAAAATATGAGATAAGTAATATGGATTTTTAATTGAACTTGCATGTATTAATGAACTGATTGGATTGTCAAGCAGACTTTAGTTATCATGGATGTTGCCTTAATAAATAAATCATTCTGAAATCATGCAAAATTTTTCTTCAGTTTAGCAAAGAGACTCATAGTTACTCCTTGTAGCCTATGGGTAAAGAACCAATGAGTGGATATGGAGATACACTACTATCTATGAGAAATGAATTAAATGATAACTTCTGCTACCAAGAAAATAGATACAATTTTAGATGATGAGCTATTCTCTATAAAAATGTAAATGTTTAGTGTATTCAAGATTTTATTATCTAAGCATAAAATTTTATTTAAAATGAAAAAGTAAAATAATAAATTAAGGTTACTATTACAGTTTGCTTGAGTTGTAGTATTCATTCTATGGTTAGATTTCAAATAAAAGCATAAAAATATTTAATAGTATGTGAAATATGTAGTGATAGGAAAAGTCATTTGATGTTAAGTCAGAAAAAAGCAGATTATTGGTGTACTAAATAAATCTTAAGATAATCAACTAGCCTATAGCTGTGATCAAGAATTTATAGAGTGAAAGTCATGCAAATGTTGGTTACATCATTTGACTCATTCAACCCACATTAATTTGAAATAAAACTTGAAAATTAATATATTGTTTTCATTTTGATAAGCATTGGTAAGGGAGAAATTCATCATCATTCTAATAAATTTTTAACATTATCTTGACAATTTTTCAATTTCCTCTGACCTTTTGGACAATAGCTTTACACATAATTCTTTACTCTAAAATTCATAGTTTGGTGTGAAATAGAACTTCTCTATCTTGAATTTGAATCAGGTTATTCATTTTTGTATTACTACAATAAATTACTAAACTAAAATTAAAAATGTTGAGATGGATCCTACCTTTTTGCTTTTAATTTATCAATTTATTGCACACAACTTAATCCCAGAAATTCTTATAACTTCTATTTCAATTTATTTGTTTTTAAAAATAACTTTTAATTAAATAATAATAACTTATGTTTGGCTGGTCACTAAACCATACAGATTAGTTTTAAGAAGATTCAATTTATTGCTAAACATCACTATTTCACTCATCTTCACTCTCAGTAGAGTATATGGCATTTCATACATTATAACCTATAGTATGTATTTGTATAATATTTAGTGATTCAAGTGGGTAGTTGGAGATAGTGTATGAGGTATTTCTTATGTCAGTTCTCACCCTCTGGAAGTCTGAGGTTGGTGGTACTTGAATCCCTGTATTAAAGGTGCAGTTTCTGTAGGGTAAGCTTCTTTCACAGTTATAGATTTCACAGGATTGTTGTAACTACTGCCCCTCTTTATCTCTTCAAGCCAAGGAGTGATAATGGAATCCTACTGTTAGTAGTATCAAGGTACTTCACCACCCCTGCTCATCTTCTCTTCCATATCTTTGGAAACAGTCCCTTTGTTGCAATCTCTTCAATCACCCTTTGGGTGTGCAGTCTGTCTCCTACAGGTTTGTAACTGATAGCAATCCTAAATGCGTTAAGACCCCCCCACTGTTCTTAATGTGAAAACAGAATACTTAATGATGCTGTTTCCCAGAAATAATTGATAGATTTATAGATAATTCTGATGAAAAGGTTTTTGTAATTTTTTACTTTAAAGAATGAATCTACACCATCCAAAAAAATTAGTTGTCTAAATATTTTTTTGAAAAACAGTATAGATAGTAGAGGATTTCTGTTAAGAAATATAGAAACTTATGAAAAGAAGATGCTTAAAGAAACATGGAATTGCATCAAGAACTGACAGATGAATAAATGAAAAGAGTCTTTGCAAAAAGACACTTACAGAAATGAGTTTTAAATCAAATAAGGATACTATCACATTAGAAAGGTGGGGGAACTTCATATAGAGTAATTATTTAACCATTTAGAAATAAAAACAAATTTCAGTTCTGCTCTGAATATTAAATAAATTCCAGAAAACAAGATATATGAAATTATTCAAAATATGATAGAAAAAACTGCAAAATATTGAAAGATATTATAAATATTATAAATTAATAATTTTGATCACTTTGATACCTAAAAAGAATTCATGAACAAAGAGTATAAGCTAACTTGTAAATACTTGTAATAAATATGTACATATGAAAGACTGAAAAAAATATAGATCAGTATGAAAAAATATAAGTAATGACCAATGAATGAGGCTACTAGTGGGTCTTTCATTATTTGATCCTCAAAATGGTTGCTGGAATTCCTCCCAGTTTCTCCCCTTCTCTGAAGTAAGAAGAGGAAGGACAAAGAGTTCCAATTAACAGTATTAGTTGACTCTTGAGTAATAAAAGCCTCACCTCTGTGCCACCTTTGCCTCTGTCCATATGTGACATGAACAGACCTAACAACAGCAGGTTAAGGAATATGCATTTGTTTCTAGTTTTGTTTTTACTCTGCTTACATTTTTACTCTGCTTACATTTGTTTTACTCTGCTTACATCCCCTAAACAAAGTCAATGTTCCCTTCTGCTCAGGAGGGAAAGGGGTGGGGGGTATGGAGGGGAAGGTGGGGGGGTAAACCCCTGGGATTACAATGTTGTGAAATCTATATATAAATTTTAAAAAAGTCAATGCTCCGTTATTAGGGAAAAATAATTTGGCTGAACAATTAATAGACAGTCATCCTACTCAAATTTGTTAATAAATCATTTCATTGTTAAACAAAAATAAAACCAAAAGGTAAAGGACAGCATAGTTGATTGATTTATTGTTGATTTATTTGGATGGTCAGTAAGTTTTGAATGAGTTCCCAAATAGAACTCTTTTTCTCCAATATTACAATAGATGGCTCAAGATAGAAGAAGAAAAAAAACTATCACTTGCTGATACCTTCAATACCTCGTGTAATGCCAGTTCATATATTTATAATACCCAGTTTATATATTTGTATGTATATACACACATATATGACATCTATATGATATTTAATGTGTAAACCAATTCAATTTGCAGTATAATGATAAACATTTACTTGAAGTATTTTTGTCTTACCTATACCTTGCAGTATTTTTGAGATTACATGTCAAAAAAGAAATATTCATCAATTGTAATAACTATTCTATAAATTTATTTTTCATCTATGCTATTCCTGAAAATAATAACACTCAAGTTTATAGCACACTTAATGTAGGCCTTGTGTGAAAATCTTAATAGTAAAGAGATTTCAATGTATTGAGTCACTCCTGTAATAATTATAATATATTAGAACTGGTATTACAATACTATGTATTGATTACATTTAGATTATTTAGTCTATTTATATAATTGTAGTCATTTGTCAACATAAAAATGAATTTCTCCTTCAAGTTTCTTTTTAATTCATCTGCTTAAAAAATTTCTGCTTTCTGTTATTCCTCAATTTTCCAAATGAGATCTATGAACAATAACATTTTCATCCAATTCACTATTTATTTTATCTTCACTTACATTTGCCTCTAAGATATGTAAATAGCATTTCACCAGGTATAATGCATAAAGCATTATGTAAGAGAAAGAGAATTAAAATTGCTTTTATTTGGCTCAACCATGCTGAGCAACTAAATAAAACCCAAATATACATCAAGCATGATTTCCTGAATATGTCTTTACTCCAAAACTACTAATTTAAACATTAAAATCTATATAGTAATTCCTATGTTGACTGGCAATGAGACTTCAGATAACGACAGTCAACTTCAACCAAAACCACAGGCTCAAATTAAGGCAATAAAAGGTTTCTGAGCATCACAGATATTAGATATCACAAAAATTATATATTATATTAGGTATGGAATTATCCTCAGGACAGAGTGAACTGATTCACTGTGTGTTTGACTAAAGTAAAAAATAAAGGGTAAATAAGTAGAAACAAGAGTCTCTAGGTAAATTAGAGAAAAATATTTCTTGAGAAGAACCTAGTAAATAATTGGGAGACCCAAAGACCATTATTCAGTCATTCCTTGATTCCATACTTAGGTATTAAGGATGGTTAAAGTTAAGCATCTTTCCAGAATTTATGTATTTATTCTTTCCAGAATATATGTATATATATTCTGTATATATACAGAATATATACAGAATATACAGAATATATACAGAATATATATATGTATATATATTCTTTCCAGAATATATATATATATATATATATATATATATATATATATATATATATATATATATATATATATGCAAACAAAACAAATGAGGATCCTGATCTCAAGAGCCTTACATTTCTTCTTGGATTAAGAATACATAGATAAATGTCTATGAAATGAACAGTGATATAACAGAATCTGATGAGGATAACTAAAAAGAGTGCATATGCTTTTTTATTAAGGAAAAGATAACATTTGAGTTGAAGTTGTAGGAATACAAGTTTGGGGAAATAATAAAATTTGAAAATAGAAATAGAAGAAAAAATAGTAAATATAAAAACCTTACATGAATCTGATGAACAGTAAGAAGGCCAATATTAAAAAGGGGATAAGTTCATGACAGGGTGTAAGTTTGCAGACAAACTAAATGGACAGATTACACAGCAGTTTGTGGCCATGACTTCTACCATCATCATTATCATCATCATCATCATCATCATCATCATTATTGAAGCAAAATTGGTTCTAATGCTATATATGATTTAGAGGTTGATATCCCACACTTCAGGTGTATGTTATCACATCATATCCGAAACCATAGTACCTATATTCCTCCACCATAGTCTATTGTACCCCCTTCTCCTTCTCCTCACTCCCTTCTCCTCATCTGCCATACTCAGCTCTGTACTCAGATTTCTAGAGTTTGTTATTGGTTTGAGTCTGGCACCTTAGACTACTCAGCCACCCTGACACTTGAGAGTTATTGGTTTGGTTTTGACTCTTCATTTTGTTTCTCTATATTCCACATAAAAGTGACATAATAGAACATCTATCTTTCTCCTTTTGAATTATTTTGCTTAGTATAATCCCCTCCAGTTACATGCATATTGTCACAAATGGCAAGATTTCATTTTTTTTTTTAAGTAGCTGAGTAGTATTCCATATGTATATACTCCATATCCTCCTAATACAATCATCTGTCTTTGACTACTTAGGTCTTCCCATAATTTGTATATTTTAATTAGTGCTACAATGAATATAGAAAGGCATATTTCATTCATTTTGGTGTTTTTGTATTATTCTGATAGATACCTAGATGTTGAATTGCTAGAACTTATGACAGACCCATTTCTAATCTTTTGAGAAACTGCCACATTGTTTTACACGGAGGTTGAGCTACATTCCCACCAACATGTATAAGGATTCCTATTGTCCACATCCTTACCAACAATAGCTTCAGTCTTTATGATAGTTTCATACGTATGAGGTAGTAGCTTAATGTGGTTTTGATTTGCATTTCCCTTATATAAAGTGATGATGACTTTTTCATGCGTTTGTATATCTTTAGAGAATTGCCTCTTTAGTTCTTCTTCCCATTTTTTTTTTTGACTGGGTTGTTTTGTTTTTATTGAGTTAAGTTCTTTTTAGATCCTGGATTGTAGCCTCTTGTCAGATATATGGTATATAAATCTTTTTAGAAGGGTATCTTTTAGAAGGGTATCTTTCCGTTAATAATAGTTTTACTATGAGAAGTTATTGACTTTGTTGTAGTCCCATTTATTTTTGTTTCCTTACAGTTGTAGACAAGTGCATATGGACATTGCTGAGGCCAATGTCATGTAGTGTTTTATTTATATTTTCTTCTATATATTTTGTAGTTTCAGGTTTACATCCAAGTCTCTAGTATACTTTGAATTAATTTTTGGTATGATGTGAAATAGTTATCTAATTTCATTCTTTTGCATCTGTCTATTCAGTTTTCCCAAAACCATTTATTGAAGAGGCTTTCCTCCCACCAGTGTACATTCTTGACTCCTTTGTTGAAGAATAATTGTTCATGTAAGTGTGGGTTTTTCCCTGCTCTCAATTCTATTCCATTTGTCCATGTCTCTGTTTTTTGTTTGTTTTTGTTTTTTCCCCAGTATAGTCCTGCATTGATTATCATAGTATAAAGTCTGAAAATGCAGTAGCACTACTTTCTGTATTTTTGTCATTTGCTTTTTGGCTATTTGGTACAGTTTATGGTTCTAACTTAATCTCAATATGTTTGTTCTGTTCTAGAAGAGTATCAGTGTGGGTTATAGAGACTGCATTGAATCTGCATATTACTTTGTATAAGACAACCATTGTAACAATATTAATTCTTCTAATCTATGAGTCAAGGAGAATTTTTACAGAGATTAAGTTGTCAGTTACGGGACTTGAGGATTTCAGGATAACCAAAGTAAATACTAGGAAGGTATGTCTAAAACACATGGATAACTGAATTGAACAGATCTGAAAAATTATGTTTGATTATAGGATATTCTGTATGTGAAAAAAACTGACTTTAGAAAGTTAATAAGTTGTTTATCCTCCCAAATGTCTCAAGTGTAAATATGAAGGGAACAAAGAGTACTATGGATTAAGGTAAACAGACTAGGTTCCAAAGCAAGGATACTTTTATACTTATATACACGCACATACACACACGCACATACACAATCTTCAATATTAGTACAAGAAATTAATACATCATCAATTTTTATGAGGGAAAAGAAATTATATACTATATTACAACCTACACACAATATTTAATGTGAGCTAATTATAATTACCTACTAATTAAGCATCTCAATATAACTTTTAAAAGAGTCTTTTCTCATTACAGACATTTCCAGGAGTGTTAGAAAAGGGAAATATGACAACTAACAGTATTCTATGAAATCAATTACCTGGAAGAATCCATGTAACAAATGCTCTGATTCAGGTGTTACATGTCTAATATTAAGATCACTGTTTTAACAAATGTGGTTGTCTGGTTTCCCTGGCAACTAAGAGTGACAGGTGACAGAAGAAAAGCAGTACAGAACAGAAGACCAACCAGAAAAATGCTGCAATTTGTGTCCATTAGGTATTAGATGCAAACCATTCTGTCTAATTCAATGGTCCCTAAGGTCTGCATTGTTGTGCTGCAAAGTACAGTGATTAATGTTTATTATAATGGACCCGAGTCATCATGAAATGGTTAAATCAATTCAAACCTATTCTCTTATCTACAATATGTAATACAATTTTGAAGAGATGCTTATCAAAAGTGGCTAAAAAAAGGTTTGAGAAACTAGATTCAGCTATCGAAATACTCATTTACCCAGAAAATTTTCTTATGCTACATAATGAAGGCATTAAATAAAACAATCATATAAGTAATTAGAAAAATGTTCAAGAAATAGTTGTATTAAATATATGGTTGAGAAATCAATTCACAAATTAGTGAATTTATTCAACAAATCTGACTTACTATAAATTCATTATTCTTAGCAATGGGAAGAGATATAAAGAAGACCCTTCCTCTATATTTTAGTTTGTGTTCCAGTAGCAAAGCAAATGTCTATGTCTTCCAATTTCTTAACAATTTTTTAGCACCAATGGCAATCAGTTGCTTGTGTGGTTATAATAAAGATATTATTTGGGAGGAAAATGAGTGTAAGCTTCTACTAATGTAATGCTGAAATTTACTACATTTAAGATAGGCTAAATTTGCACAGAGAAAAGGTGGACAACATTTCTGATTTCTGTAGTATTTTCCATATTATGTCAAATAAACAAAATTCTTTATATAATGCTAAGTATTTTATGATAATGGCTACTTTCAAGTTGTTTTTTTTTTTTTTCTACCAAGGTGTCTGAGAATTAAACTCCAAAAGTACAGTTCGAAATTTTTAGGTGAAAAACCATATTGCTATACACTAGTAGGTTTTGAAATTTGTCTAATCGGTGTTGAATTTGAACTCAAGGTCTATGATTATCACGAGTCTGCTGGATACTCCAAACTGAATTTATAACTGTCTAATTTTTTGACTAGACTGATCTGTCACTTTAAATTTGAGTTGATGCTGTATATCAGATCAATTTTTTACACATTCACAAGAGCATAATAATGATAATGTAAATATTCATAAGTACCACATACTCAGTATATTTGTGTCAAAATTCAAATTTCTCACCACATTCAAAATAAAAACAGCACTTTGAATCCCTTTTTCTTTGTTAGCATAGAAATCTCTCAGTTACATAGGCATAGAAATCTACATTTATGATGAGTTTCCAAGTGTTAAAACCTCCAATCTGGTCAATTCTTCCCTCTTTTTCCAGACTTCCTATATACACACAGTTTTGCTTTTAAATTATTATCCAATCTAACTCACAATAATCTAGCATGTGACTATTACCCTCAAAACCCATTGTCTCTCTCCTATCTACAGGACTCCTTAGCCTAGCATTCAGAGATTCAAATACCTAGAAAGCTCTAGATGCTTTATAGAATCTCTAAGCTGATTTAATACCCACTACATTTAACTATGTATACTCTAGTAATATCAGATTACTAGTAATTCCTTTTTACCTTCTAAACCAGTCTGGCTTCTGTGAAGTCTTTACAGCATATTTCAGGCATCATTTCCTCCAGGAGCATTTCCTTAAAGTATCTATTCTCTGATTTCTTATATTTAGGCATTCTGTGTTAATGACTATGAATTTGAATTGAAATTGAGATCTGCCTATCTCTACCACAAAACCTCTTGAATAAAGGATAAGTGCTCACTGCTTCTTAGTGCTTGAGAATAAAGGATGTCTTATGCAGCTATTCCAAGTGTATGTTCACTGGAGAGAGCACTGGCATGTAAATAATTACTAATTACAGTAATGTCTACCTTCTTTTACAGTCTGGTTCCTACCTTCTTTTCAATTTACTTTACCCATCTAACTCCTTATTTCTAAATGTTCTCCTCATCATCCTATAACCCCTTCTATTTTCCTGTCTCCAGGTTTGTTCATTACTTTGGTTTAGCTCACTCTTACTCCTTTCACTGATTTCACTTTCAAATTCACAGTTTTTACAGAGTGCACTAGGGATGCCTGATAATAAGTTCCTCTGGACTTCCAAATATGGTCATGAATGCCTCAGCAAATTATTTAAGATCTCATTGGTTATGTTTTCAAGGATTTCTTTGAAATACTATACTACTCACTATTCAAATTCACCTTTCTTATGGTAGAATTCAGAAAGAATCTGTCTTTTTTTACACTTTTAGATGTGTCCTCGTGATATAGTGTGTATATGATATGTGAATATGATATGTGTATATGATAGATGTGTCCTCATGATATAGTGTGTATATGAATATATGATGTCTCTATGAAGATGAAAATACCCAAACAAAATTTGACTTTATAAAGAGAAATAGAAAAAGAAAGGATGAAAATAGGGTTATGAGAGTGAGGATAATTGAAAAAATAATAACAGACTAAAAAGTTCTTTTAAAGGTGATTCATTTTGGCTTAGATAAAGGGATATCATCATTTTGGTCATGATCTGGTGGGAGGGGGATAATGCTTACCTATTAAAATGTCACTATGCTTTCTTTTAGTCTGAGATTTTCTAGAATGTTTTCAAGTTTCTCTAAATTCTACCAATACTGCAATCTTCTGTGGCCTGTCTTATTCTTAAATTAGTGTCAACCATATTACCTATCATATCTGCTTTTTCCTGACCACATGGAAAAATACTTATTAAAAAATAATAAGAACATTGTAAAGTAGAATATATTTTTTATCAGTAAGCTGAGGAGATATGGGGCCAGTGCAATAAGGTCCTGGTACCAGCAATGAGTTTGTTGAGCCAGATTGGCACGTTTCCTATTCCTTTCACAATGCACCCAAACATGACATACTAACTGCTAGACTGTGGCCATTAGTGATCGCTTCACAGGAGATATCTTTTTCCTTTCCAAAAGAAATTTCATTGGGTCTATAGGACCCAAAATTTAGTGATAGTCTCCCAAATGAACACTGATTTCAAGGGACTAAGGCTTTTCAGTAAGTGTCCATCAAGTATCCAGCACTAAGGTGCCATAAAAATGGGATCCATTCAGATCCTGACTGACTGGAAATTCTTCACACTATATTATTGTTTCAGCAGCTCAAGTAAGGATTTTTATCCTTTGTCTGCTCCTTTATTTCTCAAAGAACAGAAATAGAACTGCCAAAATGCCACAAGGGAAGCTATTCTCATTGTCAGGTCAAACTATAGCCCCATTAATAACGCTAGTGGAAGTAAGAAATATCATACAATTATGCTGAAGACTGTTCTTGTCAGAATTTTGCTCTCTTGATTTGAAACAATCATTTTTATATTATTACAAGGAAGTTTTAATTTATTGTTGCTTGCTTATTAAGGAAACATAAGTTATGTGCTTTCTATCTGATATTATCACTAGATAATATATTTCAATGACAGGTATAGATGCCCTCTCATTCAATATTGTGTTTCAAGTAATGAATATACTCAGTTTAGAGTGTGGCTAGTGCTCTCTTACCTGGTTTCATCGTCAAGTCCTGATATAATAGTCTTCCTTCCTCGTAGTACAGAGAATACTCACAATTTTCTCATGTCCAAGAAAGGTGTTGGCAAACTTTTTCTGCTAAGGATCAGAGTATTTAAGGCTTTGTTGCCTGACAATTTTTGTTATAACCATACAACTTTGTATTGTAATGTGAAAGCACGGTTATAGATAATACATAAATAAACATGACTATGTTCCAAAAAAATTTTATTAACAGAAGCAGGATATATGCTGAATTTCTGTCCTTCAGGAATTATTTTGTCAATTGATCATAGAACACAGTTATTACAGACTAGAAAATACTAGGGTTAAATATTTAGTTGTACAATCAGAATTTCATGAATGTTCTGTTTCTATCAGAATTTGTCTTAATTTTGCTGACAATATATTTTTACCCAAAGCTTATTAAAGCTTATTAAAAAGAGGTTCTCAATAGAAAAATCTGAATTACATTAAAATGCATGCTTTTCCTAAGCATTATTGATTCTATATGTCTTTCATAAAGATATGTTAAAATCCTAACCCTCAGTATATATAAATGTGGTCTTTTTTGAAAACAGAGACTTTGCAGATATAATTAGTTAAAAGGAGGCCACATTGAATTTGCATGGATCTTTAATTCAGTATAACAGGGATCCTTTAAAAGAGGGAAAGTCAGGTGAACAAGCAGATGCACAGGAAGAACTTCAAATGAGGAAGCAGTCAAATATTGGAGTCAGGTGTCTATAAGACAGGGAATGCCTGTTCTAGTTCAATTGAAAAAAATGTCCCAGGTAATGAGGTATGTGTTTAATTAGGTGTCCTAGAATTTGTACAAACTGCTTTTGCTATATCCCACATGAAAAAACTTAGCACAATAGTACAGCACACTGCAAATCTAGTCCATTATTGTGGAATCACTTGCCCACCTTCTATTACTAGCTTCATTTGATATAATGAATCACATGCCCACCATATATTACTAGCTTCATTTGATATAATGAAAATACAGAAAGTGAAGAATTGAGGATACTTAGGAGTCTCTAATTAGTAAATATATTTTCCCTTGATTTGCTTATTTCTAGAATATTAAGAATATGCTAAAATAAATAATATTTTTGAAAATTCAGGATACCATTTAGGCTAAAATGCTAGAGGAACCAAAAGAGAGACCCTAGAATGTTTAATACTGTTCACCTTAGGTTTTGCTATAACAAATTATATGCTAACACACAAAAAAGATGGTTATAGTTTATAAACAAGTTTCTTTGTTCCCATTTGTTTTTTCATCAGACTTGTAATGAGTTTGCGCATCTTATACTTACTTCACATAGTGTGGATGAACTGGTATCTGCTACCCAAGGCTCAAAAATATACTATGCAAAATCACATTATCTAGTTCCAGTAATTGGTCAAACATTGACAGTCTCAGAATTTTGACCTATCATAAAAACAAAACAAAACTCTCAGCAAAGGTAATGACCTCCTGTTATCCCATGTTATATCTGGATATAAACAAAGGTGAACAAATCTGGTGATTATGAACCATAAATCCAATCACATCATGTTGACTTCTGGATGCAGCCATGTCTAAGCCAGAGTCTCCCATTGCAAAACTGCATAAACCATTTAACTCCCCTTTAAGTTAAATGACCATAGAAAATATCCAGCTCACCTCTGAGTGAAGCACTTTCATAGTTTTTATTGCATGTTAAAACTTTTAGAGTGATGTAGATATTTGGGAGCTATTTCATGTAAGTATTGCATGTACAATGTTAAAACTGTGATAGATGATAAATGTCTCCAAATTGCATTTCTTTAGTTTGACCACTCTTCTTACTTGATTTTGGGCAAAAATGACAAGAATCTTGCATGATTCTACTTTGTTATACATTAGGAATATTGGCTAACATCAATACATAATCATTCCCATAGGTGTAAAATAGCTTTCTTTAACTATAATTTAGAAGGATGCCAACAATGTATATTGACTGGTTTCATAATAGTTATATGAAACTAATTACTCTACTCTCTGTAAGACATGGACTCAACTAATATTTCCTAAATTAAACAATGCCTACTCAATGGAGACCTAAAAGAAGCTTTTCCTTGCTTTTAGTATCTGTGTCACCAAGGCAACGAGAATGGATATTATGAATTATGTAATTCATAGTATGCTATTTTTCTTACTGCTTACTTTAAAGTTTATACCAACATGTGACCCTTATCTACAAAAATAGCAAACATTTCTTGTATTTTATGCCTCAACCTCACCCAGATATTCAATTCTATTCTTTGCCCCAATTATAACTCAACATTAAAAGTTCATTAATATTTTCTTCTATGAACCTTTACATATACCATCAAATTCTTCTTTTGGAAACAGTGACATGCAAATTTTCTCTTACAATTTTCTTAATGCAGTTATACATTATTATAATTAATAATATAAATTAATATCAATAATTCAAAGTTACCAGGTATCACTGATGTCTCTATTATTACATTTGATTTCTTTATTTTTTTTCATTAGCATGATTTAACTTTTTAAATTTTTATATTTAATTTTATTGACATCACTGTAGATTTGATTTTTCATTCTAAATGTTATTGAAGCAATGTTGATTA
>PVHY01001226.1:153686-169416 GCA_004024945.1 Uropsilus gracilis
GAATTACAGAGGCAGGGGAGGGTACGAATGTGGGCATGAGGCTGTTGGGTCAAGAGGGAAGTTCCTGCCCCAAGTTCCAGTCATTCTGGCTGTTTGCAGGTGTTCTGCGGTCACTGTGCTCCGAGCAGAGGCACCCTGACCTTTTTCTTATTGTTCTGGGAAGCGAGGGTGGGGTAGAGCCGTCTCGGTCTCCAACAGATTAATAACACTGTATTTGATTCAGTGGTAAAGACTGATACCTTTTCACATGTATGTTGCTTTATCAATCACACACACCACCAAAGCCCAATTAATCTTCCACCCTAGTCCATTGCTACCCCCTTTCCCTAATTTGTAGCCTCATCCTCCATTTTCTTCTTCTGGTAGCTTCACTGCTGCACTCAGATTTCAAGTCTGTTTTAGTTTGGTTTTGTCTATTGCTCTGCTTTGGTTTTAATATTCCACAAATGAGTGAGCTTATCCAGTATCTGTTCTCTTTTGCCCTCCAATTCCATCCATATTGTTATGAATGGCAAGATTTCGTCTTTTTACAATAGCTGAATAGCATCCAATTGTGAGGCTATTCCACATCTTTTGGGAGAGTTGGTTTAATTTTTTATTGATATACCATTGATTTACATTGTTATTATTTTGGAATCATAGGCTCCCTTCTTTCAGATGCTCTCCCCATAGCATACCTTCCATGAAAGCACCCCTATTTCTTCACCATAACCCAATGTGCTTTCTTCCACCCTGCCCTGTGTTCATCCTTACTGCTCTTTCTTCCCCACCCTCTCTAGATATTTCAGTTAATGATCAGTTTTTCCAGGGTTGTATACCAATCTTCTTAATCCACTCATCAGTAGACTGTTACCATAACTTACCTATTGTCAACAGAATTACAACAAACATAGGAGAGCACATGTCCTTTCAAATAAGCATTTTTACTACATCACATTGTAGAAGTCTTTTTAATGCTTTGAGAAAAAATAATAATGTTTTTCATAGGGGCTAGATCAGTGTACATTATGAACAGCAATGTTGAGGGTTCCTTTGTCTCCACATCTGCTCAAAAGTTTGCTGCACTGACTTTTGGATTTGGTCATTCTCACTGGAGTCAGGTGGTATCTCATTGGAGTACTAATTTGCATTTCCCTGATGATAAATTATGTTGAATAATTTTTCATCTTCCTATAGGCCATCTGTATGCTTTATCAAAAGTGTCTATTTAGCTCTTCTGCCCATTGTTAGATTGGGTTGTTCCTTGTTGTTGAGTTCTTTCTAGATTTTTGATATAAGCTCCTTGTCAAATGCATGATAGTCTCCTTTTTATGTGCTTGTTTATTTAATGACAATGTCTTTCAACATGCATAATCTTTGCAATTAATATAGACCCATTTGCTTACTTTTGCTTTTCATTCCTTTGTTGTTGGAGTAGTGTCTCCAAAGATATCACTGCAGCAAATGTGCTTTATGTGTTTTTCTTCTACACATTATGTTTTCAGATCTTACACCAAATAGATCTATCTTGATTTAATTTTTGTGTGTGGCATAAGATTGTGGTCTAGTTTTATTATTTTGTATGAGGTTGTCCTGTTTTACTAACTACATTTACCGAGTTGAACTTTTTTTTACTTTCTCCTTTGTATGTTCTTTATTAATAAAAATGTATCTTTGGTGGGGCAGGATGGGGATACACAGGTGATTAGTGAAAGAATGATGTAGAATATTATAATAAATTTCGATCTTAATTTTTAAACACAGTTTTCCCTCTTATTTTTGCCATTATTTCCTTTCTTTAAGCAAAATATATTACTGCTGCAAATTACATTACTTTTGTGTAACACATAACATCTGCCCCATTACATATTAAGTAATTTTACACTTGACTTGAAATTTTTCCTAGTCCAAGTTGTCTCATTTTATACCTTATTCCATCAACACTGACAGCAATACTATGAACAGTACAACATTTACAATTTGCAAATGAAAAAAATAATTCATGCCCTAACCATAGTTCAGTCAATTAATATTTATTTGTAGCTTTAGCATCATTTTTGTATAAAATCTCAAAACCAATACTGATCCAAAACAAGTTAAAACATATTGGACATAAAACTGAAAATAAAGTTATTGACTGAACTTTTCACTTTCTTTCATTGCCTTCATGTACTCAAACAATGGTGTCATGGTAAATATAATAAACTAATTTGCTCATAGAAGTGTGTTTTCTGGATTAAAGATCTGTGATAGGGGCAAAGATAACATAAACAACAAAATCTTTACAATGCTCCTCCACCATAATCATTGTCCTGGGTAATAAAAAAAAAAACTCTTCTTGGTAAATTCCTTGAACTACTTGATAGTCCTACTAGCACATATCATAGTGTTTTGCAAAACCTAGTTCTTAATAAATATAAGAAATTCTAGCCCTTGAGATAAAGCTAAATGCAAAATTATTCCATTTGTTGAATTAGCAGTTGCTCTGAAGTATTTTTTAAGTGTCAGACATAGGAGATACTATTATCTCATGGAGGTGAGGATGTTGCCACCAAAGAATTTAGATGTTTTCTGACAAAGCAGCACTAAAAGTAAAGCTAAGTTTTGGTCTATAAGAAATAAACAGTATCTTAACTACTATAAGTGCTTGGGGAAAAAAATTAACCCTCACAAAATAAATAAAACAATGAATTTCAATGTCCAATGCATCTCTTATTATGAAAAAATGAGATGTTAATTCTTGAAAGAAATAATTTGAAAATATGAAAAGTATACATATTTTTATCTAATCGGTCTAATTCTTTAGTTAATCTTGGATCTTTAGCACTATCAAAAATAAGGTAGAGAAGATACTTTATAAAGAATCAAGATTAATGATGAAAAAGGTAATAAATAGCCAATAAGCATGAATGAAAATGGAAATAAACTGATGAGATGAATATTCTTCTCTTTCATTTTCCCCAAAGAGAAAATTTTATATATTTGATTTAAATTGAAATAAATTCAGATATTTATTAAGAAATGCTGTAGAAAATATAAATAGTATTCTGCTATTCTTCAAGTCCTTAGCTATATCAAAAAATCGAAACATTTCACAATATAAAATACAATACTGATACACTCAAATTCCCAGTAATATGAGAATAAACAGTAGAAAAATATGAATCTAGTTCTCATCAAATCATACTCCAACTACAGAAAGCAGTATTAATTTAATCATTAGGCTATTTCAGTGACATTAAAAGGAAGTAATAAAATCATTCTACTTCCTCATATTTCAATATTCTAATTCATGGTAGAGATTTTTAAACAGATTTCACATATTTAAAGATACATTTTTATTTTTATTAATGTATTTTATACACTACCAGAGGGAGAAGCTAAACATTTCTGATAGCACTGTAACTGACTGAAAGCTTGAACTCAAGCAAAAAAAAAAAAAAAAAAATTTCAGACTCTATTTTGTATTTTAATAGGATCAGTTAGCAAGTTTAAATTCCCTCTGCTCATTGTGCTTTCAAGTTACAAATGAGATCTAAAACCATAAAGTAAGCTGGAAAAAATTATTTTTAGATTCTCACTGGTGCTGGGGAAAATATATACAATAGGTTATATGAAGAAGTGACCTTTATCTGCCAAAGTAATCTGAATATATTTCAAATGCATTTTTGTATAGTCTACAAAAAAGCAAATTATGTGAGATAAAGTTATTAAAGTAAAAGTTAAATAAGACAAAATGTCACTTGGTTTAAAAATACAGTATTACAGAAATAAATTATTACAACATAACCAGTTATAAAAATGCAGAAAAGATTTGTTTTATATTTCACTATTTCTCTATTAGTCAGAAGCACATAGTACTGCATGCTGTATCACAAGATACCCCAGTATCGTCATATCTCAGACCTTCAGATTTAACCTGACCTCCTCAGAATGGATATCCACACTACAGTATGTTAGGAGACCTTTTTGATACCACTTTGATAATTCTTTGCAAACCTCCATTAGAAAGAGAAAAGCCACTTCAAGAGTGTGCACTTACAGCTTACTGTTTACCTATACACTCATAAGATCAAAACCCCTGGTCTTACTGTTTTTGTTAACAAGGAGCAGTAAAAGTCTTCCCACATACTGAGTTTTGGTTTCCATTTTACAATCTGAGATGACAGACGGCACAAAAATGATGAGAAAACTGTGGGGAGGCTTCCAGAAGATTGATTCTCTCATCAGCTGATTCTTTTCTAGTTAGTCTTTTATTGACTACAAAGGTATAGCCAATGCAGAAAAGGAAAACCAGACTGCCCTGTTTAATCCTGAGGGCATTGGCAAAAGGTGATCACTTTTTGAGAAAACAGAGGCCTACAAGGAAATCAGCACACTGTATGAGCCGTTAAGCTGATTTAAACACACAAGGGATGCCTGGGGTTGAGCACAAGATCTCTGAGGTGTGAGATGAGAATGAAACCATTCCACAGACTAATATTACTGAGCTTTAGTAGCAGGTGGTACAGTTGATCAGTCAGGAACCTGTCATTTGGAGAATAGGCCAATATATCTGAGAGACATGAAAAATCCTTCATTTTTTCCCTCCTCACTGAGTAAAAATATTGCAATCTGAACTTTTGGCAATTATCATCTGCAAGTTATCATAATTTAGGTACCTGTAAGATATGAGCAAAACAAAAATGCAGTAAATTTTCCTATGTTTTTCTAAGATTGCAAACTACAATAACTCATAGTGGCCAAACCAGATATTTAGTGCTAATTTAAGTCCATCTGGAATGAAACCTTTACAAGCTGTCAGCATAATCTGCAATCCAGACAGCCCAGAAAAAAAATCCACTTGTAAATTTCATAGCTAGGAAGTGAAGCAAAGATTCACATTACCCATTTTGTTTTGCTCATTCTGTGTTTTTGTGAAATCCGTTTTCTTATTGACATTCTATTATTTGAACAATTTTGCAGAAAAATCTGTAGTTTGACAAAAACCACTTGTTTACTGAAGTTGTAGAAAAAGGTAATATGTTAAAGCATGTTTTTAATCTATATCTGTAATGGCCCTATATTTTGTAATGGCCCTATAATCTATATCTTTAATGGCCCTTTCTATTTGCTAATCCCCAGAGACAATTCAAATCGTAAGACTGAAGTGACAAATAATAACCATGTTAAATAATACATGTTTCAAAAGGGTATTTTTACTCATCTAGTTTTGCTCTTTGAACACCTAGGTTTATAAGTCAATAAAAATATTAAGATATCTGCTAAAGTTAAGTATCAGTTTCAGAATATACTTACATTTGACATGTGGATGCCTTAAATTGAAACACTACTTGATTTTGAAACTATATGATTTTGCTTGATTTTTTAGGAACATGCTAACCTAGAATACAGCAAACTTCACTCCAAGTAACCACTGATGAAAGTATTATCACTGGTGATTATACCTGCCATTAATTCTTGACTGTAAACCAAAAGTTTTATAACTTCCTAAATTCTAGAAAATGTTTATTTTGGTAGTTGGCAGTCAAAGTCAAAAAGTTTAAGGGAATTTCCTTCATCAACTCACCATTACACCACTTTATTAGAGTATTTTTTCATCAATAGAACCAGAAACAATGTACAGAAAGACACCAGAAAGAAATGTATATCAGAAAAACTCTGCAGAGGATAAATTCTCTCTAAAAGTTTAACCAATTAAGCTTTACATTTTTTTCTTTTATGTACTTTTATATACTACCCTGTGATTATTTTTTCTAGCTCTTTGGTTTATACCTTGACAAAATGCCTGATACTTACATGCATTAATTCAAATCGTGAAATTACCTTTTCTGATTACAATCCTTTGTGTTTATTCCTGCTTCACCCCTTTGTACCCACTGATTTCATATTGTCTTTAATACACTGATTCCTGCACACTGTAAAAGTCAATCAGCTCCCTTCTGCATTCTTATCTTCCTATCTTGATTAGCCATAAAGATCTCTCTTTAATTCTAGAGATGATGTCTGCAAATTTTTTGAATGTCAGATAATGGTTAGTAGGCACATGTGCACACACACATATGCACACATGCACACATGGACACACACACACAAACACACAGGATTTTATGGAGCAAATTCAAGGATCAGGCACTAGGCAGATGCTTGGGCCTGGTTATCCAATCACATACTGTAGTAGAAAACAAATTCATCAAAACCAGACTTCAGACTCCTGGTGAAGATCACAAACCCTCAGTTGCAAATCTCTTTTTTCCCCCTGGGATTCTTTTAGATATTTTTTTGATCTAAATTTTAATTGATTGCACATATATATATTTTACATCATTGTTTTTGAGGGTATAGCTCAATGGTAGAACATTAGACTGCAGCTGTGAATCTTTAAACTATAGAATTGGTCCTGTTCCTGTTATGACCAGGAGCTATGATAGAAGAATAGTGTCATGTACCAGATACTGGCTCCAACTAAGCTGCCAGTACCAGCTGCTCTTCAAATACAATCATGGGACTGCAGAAAGGTCATGAAGTTGAAGGTGTATTATATAAAAGCACAGAGTTCACAAAAGCATAAACCTTTGCAAGTGAAGAACCACCAATCCCTTCATCGCTGGAGTACGGAAGCTGAGTTCCAAGTGTTTTGAGGATTAAATACACCAGCCATATAGTTACGTGCATCAGCGTTCATGAACTCCACACTCTTCCCCAGGTGGATCTGGGACACAAGCATGATCTTTGGCCAGGATCAGTTGCCTGATGTATCTGACAAAGATTGGTTTCTAAAAATTTTTCAGGATGTCACTAACTTCTCTGGGTGAACAGACTGTGATGCATTTAGTGTGATAATACCATATACATTTGAAAAGGTGTGATCTTATAACTGAATCATATACAGTATTGTAACAATGTTTCCTTAATTAAAAGAATTAAAGTACAAAAATTTCAAGCTTTACTTCTCAAAAATTAAAAAAAAAAAACCTAAAATTAAATAGTAGTTCTAATAATGTATTTAATTTTTATATTCTCAGGGGTTCTCATTTTCTTGAATCTAGGGAAATAGGAACATCTGCCTGTTCTGTGACTGCTTTCCCTCTGATAGGCATTGCTGGAAAAGTCATGAAACTATGTGCATGTATCCTATTATCAACTGATGTTTAACTCCCCTTCTTAGCAACCCTTTTTAATTTTTATGCTACCTCTTACAATATCAATGACAACTTTTTCTTTTTTCAGACTCACAATCTTAGGAAAATCTCCACATTCATTCTTTTTCTTGTTTTATCCTTCTATGTTAGAGCACTTAATTATTTTGTAGTCCCACAACCTATTAGCTATTTGTACCTCTCATGACTTTAATTTCTTAATCACGCGTTTCTCTTCTACTCAAGTTTCAGGACTTCAAATATAATTTAATGAAATATCGTCATTTCCCCTCCAGCTATATTCTTTGCGCTATCTTGTTCCTTTCATTGTAAACTTTCCAATTCTTTCTCATTGCCTTGATATTTTCAACCATTTACTTATCTATTAATTCCTATTGACCAAGTTTCTACTACTAAAAGTATTTTCTCTGTGATCTACAAGATCAGCAGTTACTAATGAGGGTAAAATCTGTTGTTAAGTGCTTTATAAATATGAGAGGTCATTCTTATTCTCAACTATTAATTCTTTACCTGCCTCTGATTTTCCCTGGATTATTAGCTGAATCTTACATCAGAACAATTCCTTCATCTCTAAAAGTCTTTTTATCCCCCATCTTATCATATCTAGCATGATACTAAAAAGTGTTATTTGGAAGACTTAGCAAGTAAGCAAAATTAAAGTGGTGAAACCAATGCATTCAATTTCAGTAATTTAAAAAATACATATATACATGTATTTAGTCATCTCATATGTTATTTACTCCTTGTGAGTCATGAGAATCTGACAAGAGAAATATGTATATCTGTGCATACATATATTTTTTAATGGATTTAAAAGCAAGGTTTACAGCTGCATATTTGTGTTGTTTTGCCTTAAGAATATGAATACTTTATGGTGTTTTATATGCTTTATGGATTAAAGTTTTTAAAGGTTCCAACACCACAAGTTTTTTGTGTGTTTAGTTATGCACATATATGACATGCATGTTTAACATAAATACTTGATGACACATAGATTCACAAATGGAATAGTATGATTGCACAAGTTACCTCAGGAGTGAAGGTTAAGAGATACCTTATTTTGTAAAGAAATTACTTGTGTTAAAGATAAACATATCTTCTTAATTACCAACTAAATGAAGTAGTAAAGAATGAAATTCCTAGCAATATAGACATACAATAAAACTAATGGATAAAATAATAATTTTTATATACAGTACCAAATTATACATTTCAATACTCCCTTTGCCAAATAAAGAAAAAATAGCAAGGGAGAAAATACATATTTTTGAGTTTCTATAGATAGAAAGGAAAATTCTGAGTAAGAATACATAAATTGTAAATGACATTTAACAGATATCACATGTGAAAGTGCCTTCAGTGCACTTTTTCCAATTTGCTTAGACAACTTGAAAGTAAAACATCAAGATAAGTGCCTATAACTTGCCCCAGAATGGCCAAGCTTTAAAGAGAAACAGTATTTTCTGATTTAACTTATTACTATTGATTCACCAGGGAGAAGTTGCATTCAAATACGTATTTTCAAAATAACACATCACACACTAAAAACATCATACTAATACATCAAAATAGTGTTTAAACAAAGAAAAAATAAAACTAGAACTATAATAATTCATATGCAAACATAACCATTCTAATTCACACTGGCAGCCTAAATTATAAATAATTTGTTCCTTTTAATATACACTTGTTAAAAATCCAATTAAAGTCTATCATGAAAAGAAAAATGAATATACCAAATATTTAATTTTACACTATATTCAAAGATCTTTTCTTCCTCCTTCCAAGTTGTAACCTTCTCATTTAAACAGTTCAATCACCTAGCATATCACAGAGACATAATTACTAGTTTATCTCTCTCAATCTTGCTTTTCATGCCCTGCCTTGTTGCAGCTGGCACTGAACCATAGTTATATGCCAGAAAAACGACCAGCTGGAAGGACTGTGCTATACAGTTCACAGGGGACTTTGTAAAAGAACCCTCATTTTAAAGAGCTACATGAGCATTGTTAAGCAGGTGGTTCAAGGGAGTCCAGCTTCTTATTCATAACTACACATCTTTTCTCACAAACCTGGGATTTATACCAGTTATTCTTAATAGTATGAAGCTATGTGAAATTTGGGTCATTCTTTGAATAGTACACTCTATGAAGCTCCAAACCTTAACTATAAGCTATCACTCTAGATTCACAGATTCTGGTCCTTCTATTAGCCAATAGTTAAGTTTTACTAATATTTTGAGCTGGCTGAAAATTTTTGAGAATGATATTATCTTTACAAGGAAAAGATATGAGCCCATTACTGAGGTTTCATCAATATGAAAGTCCTGAATGAATGCTTAAAATAATACTCCAAATTCAAGAATGGGAAATTATGTACCAGACAAATATGAATAAAAAATTTAGATAGCAATATTACTATATAATGAAATCAACTTTAAGACAAAACAATATTAAAAAATAACACTATATTATCAATTTTTATATACCCCTTTTAAAATATGTTTATGGAGGTAACATTGGTTTGTAGCAGTGTATATTATTCAGAAACATAGGCTTTCACCTGTTCAGATGTATGCTGCCACACCACATCTACCACAAAGGTACCCACAGACACCTGCAATTGTCCAGAGTGCCCATCAACACTTTCCTCAGTTATATTGGGGAATATTACCAGATTTTAAAAATTGATCTATATGTTTTTTATTTTCTATTTTATCTTCTATTTAATAATCTGTATGCTTTTTTCTTTCACTCCTTATTTCATTCTTTTTTCTACTTTTTAGATTGAAACTGGAGGTAATCAACTTGAGAGCTTTCCTATTTTCTAAAATAGCATTCAATGCTATAAATTTTCTATGTTCCACTTTCATACCATTCCATAAACTTTGATATATTCTCATTTACAGTGATCTCAAAATCTAATTTCTTTTTGTTTTTGTTTTTAAGTTATTTTTTGACCAATGGGTTATATAGAAGTGTGTTTAGTTTTTCACTACTTTCCACATACTCTTACTGATTTTAAATTAATTCAACTGTAGTCAAATAATACATATTCTATGACAGAAATGCTGACATGCTGACTGTTCTATGGTTCAGGATACAGTCTTTCTTAGTAAATAAGAGACCATTGATATAAGTTTGTATTGTGCTACTGCTGCACAGTATGTTTTATAAATTTCAATTACATTAATTTGGCCACCGGTATTGTTTAAATCCTTTATACCCTTACTGATAAGTCATTCATTGAGAAAGTAATATTAAACCATAATTACAATTGTGAACGTATATATCCAAGCAATTATTTTAGTTTTTCTTCATATTTTGATATTCTACTATTTGATACATGTATGTTTAGATTATGTACTTTAATCTTTTTATTATTATGAAATTGCCTCTATTCCCAATTATAGTTTTTCCTTTTAAATCTAGTTTGTATGATAGAGCTATAACTTCTCTGGTTTCTTTTTATAAACATTAGCAAAAGATGACATATCTTTTACCATCCTTTTACTTTTAACTTTTTGTACTTAATTTCATATAGATCATCAATGTTTATTTCATGCACCTTTTCCATTTGATAATCTGTGTCTTTTAGAACATTATCATCTAGTTTATTTATCTGGTGAAATTTAAATAAAATGACTTGCTAATAGTTTTCATATTCTTTTCTTCCCTATCTCTGTTGCTTTCTCAAGACAAGGTACAATTACTTGAAAGGAGAGTATGGTGAGAGAATCAGACAAATAATGTA
This sequence comes from Uropsilus gracilis, assembly GCA_004024945.1. Classification (NCBI taxonomy): domain Eukaryota; kingdom Metazoa; phylum Chordata; class Mammalia; order Eulipotyphla; family Talpidae; genus Uropsilus; species Uropsilus gracilis. The sequence goes on from PVHY01001226.1 coordinate 164,579, forward strand.
AGATTTTTTAAGAGGAGGATTTCAGTAAAATAAGAATGTGAAGTTCAGGGTAGTAGTTTAGAATAAAAATTTAAAAATGAGGGTCATTTACATATTCACAGCATTTAAAGTCTTGAGAATGGATATTATTGCTTAGAATGGAAATTTGTAAGGTAAATATAAGATAAAGAATAAGTCCTAGAATAATCCAAATATTAGAAGGGATATGTAGTTAAAGAACATACAGATTAAAACATACAGATTAATTAAAAGTTATTTTAGTCTCAACAGCAAGTGGACATGTGTAAATAGTCACAATAAAATCACTAAATGACTTTTAAAAATATATCTTAATATATACACAAAAACATAAATTTTTTAATCAAGGAAACATAAGCAACAGATTTCATAAAAGCAATAATTAGAGCACCGCTATCACCAAAGAATCTCCTTTGGATATTTCTACCACTCTGGGTATTACAAAAATGTACAACACTCAGAAAAAGAAAGTAGCAGGTACTAGGTGCCATGGGTGTAAGAAAAAAATCTCAAATTAAAAGAATATTAAGTGATAGAGTTGTATAAAAATCCCAAATGTGAAACACATATCATTTGATCACTCCCTCCTGTCTCCAACCTATTTCTTCCCCCAAACCTAGCATGTTTCAACTGACTACAGTTAGGGCCTTCTCTCTGACTCTCATTTACTTTTTCCTTCCTTCAATGTCAAAACATGGGCAAAGGTCTTTTAAAAGCACAAATATTACATGGAATTACACTATCTTCAAAGTGGGCATTATACACTAACCTTGTAATGCTTTTAAGCATCAGAGAGATACATATCTAGATTGATAGACAGGTGATAGTCACTAAATGATAGCAATTACTCAATTTAAAATGTAAACACATGAAATGTAAACACGTGTAAACGTGCTTTAAATCATAAAGGATTTTGACCATTGTTCTTTATGCAGATGATCACTCATATATGAGATCTGTTTTTTTTTTTTTTTTTTTTTTTTGAGACTAGGTCTTGCTATTTTTGTCCGTGGAACCGCAGGCTCTCCTTGCCCAGGGTACCACGGACTCAAGCAATCCCCAGCCTCAGCTTCCCAGGTAGCTAGGATTACAGGTGCGCGCCACCACGCCCAGCTATTTTTTTGGAACTAGGTCTCGCTACGGGCCCTCGAAGCGCGATCCCTAGCCCCAGTCGCTTCATAGGCTGAAACTTACAGGCACGAGCCACCGTGCCCGACCCAAGATCATACCTTAGATTTTTATTCTCTCTTTTATTTTCTATGGTTGATATGCAAGCTGTCTTCATTTTGAATTTCTTTCTCAGAGTGGAGAAAGACTTGAAATCTAATTTTAGACAAAAAAGTTTATATACACACACACACACACAGAAGATCCTTTCTATTTAAGATTGTAGCCATTCTTTTATGGACATTAAAACTTGACACCTCTTAAACATTTTAAATTTTAATGAAATAACTCCTCTTAAGTCATTTTAAGGAGTCAGTCTTCCACAAAATATCTTTCTGGAAATTAATATGGGAAACAAAAATGATAAACAATGATTTATGAAGAGGATCTGTTAAAGCATGGTTAATTTAAGTTAGTAGTGACCAGTTGCACAAGGGTGATCTGCACGAGTTCCGCCTTATATTTTAAATTTCAGTGGTGTCCCATGATTGGATGATGCCTGGATAATACTCTATGAGTGACATATATTTTAAGACACTAATGAAATATTTGTCCTAGTAATTTTCCATCCTCAGGTTTATTTGTGAAGAATATAACTGATTTTTACCACAACCACAAACCCCATAGGATATCCACCGTGTTTTTTGCCACTTCCCACAGGTACTGTTGTCAGACTTTCTTGCTGGTATTTTCTTGGGTGGGTGTTCAGAAGTTAGTTTTGTTTTAAAACACAAGCAGGCATATTTGCATTGCTAAATCTCTTCAAAAAACTGAGAAAATTCCTGTATAATCAAACCAAGAAAACTGCTTCCATTTGCAGCTCAGTAAAGAAGCAAAATTCTTGACATGGCACTTAAAGCTTCATTTTTAAAAGCTCTTTAATGAAAGATTTTCTTAATGTGAACTAAAATACAAAGTTACTATTGCTGCTAATTGTTACTGTTCCTATTGTTCTTTCTAGAATACCCTTGTTTTAAATGGGTTCATTTGTTTCATGATAAATCTGATGCTTCAAATTGTCACTTGTTGGAAGGGACCATCTGTGCTTCAATGTTGGTGTTTCTTATTGCAGGCTAATAAATTTGTCATATTAGTAACTATTTCAGCCAATAAATCCATAGATAGAGAAATCTTATTATGGGACATGTCATTAACAAACTGTTACTTCAAACTGAAACAAAAGAACCTGCTATCCAATTCTCATATCTGTGTATTTCCATAAACATGTTCATGATTCTATATTTGCACTGGACTTTATATATGCACACAGTATTTTTTGTGAATGACCTGGTTTGCTTAAGGACACTTTTACTAACTGAAAATGCCACTATCTTATGTTAATGATGTATCACCACTGTAAGCAATAGTTAATTATTCAAAAACATATGACTGCTCAGTAAGGCTCCAAGTATAACGGGGTTGATACAACTTATAGGTAGTATAATGCACAGTAATTTTGTAGAACAAACTAACTGCTGATTTTATAATTGAATTTAATTCAGGTGGGTTTTTTTTTTTTTTTTTTTGCTTTGTTTTGGTTTTGCATGTGTTATTTTGGCAGAAAACATTATCACATTTGTCCTATATACATCTAAAAATCTTAGGAATCAAGTACTTCTTCATGTAGATATTTTTAATTAGTTATTGGTTTTAGCAAAGAGATTCACATAGATTAAAAATTTACTAATTCTATGAGACTTATTAAGAAACAATGATCCTTCTTCCATCTTTGTTCCTATTACCCAGTAGAAACAGCTATCAGCCCTTATCCTGATGGAGTTTGAGATAGTTAATTCTTAAATTTTTAAGTTATAGGAATTATTAATTATTATCAGATATGATGATGAAAACTTAGTTATATGATAAATACCACTCACCCACAACTATAAAACAATGTATACACCCCAAAAATTATTTTAACATATGTAATTTTAAACAGCAGATATCAACCACATTTCTTATGATTCTTACCCAATTTTTTCTAGCAAAAGTAGAAAAGAGGGAGCAGGGAGAAAGAGGACAGGAGGAAATTCTATTCCCTCTTTTCTAGTTCTCCTTATAGTCTTGTAAATGGAATGCCAGAATTCTGACTTTGTCCTTTAGTTACTCTAAAAGCCTTTAACATTTATATAATCTAGTGGAAATATCTTCATTTCAAAGAATGGCCAAGAATATGGAAAACATTGATGACTAGCTAATCAGTTTATATAGGAAAGAATACTTTCTAAAGCCCCTTCCCACTAGTTAATATTGTTTTATCAAAATATTTTAAATGCTGAAGGACTGAAAATCAGATTTGCAAATCATAAAAATAATGTAAATTTAGCTCTAAGGGTATCTCAATGCCCTTTTCAAAGTTCTGGTCTTTGAATAAGCAGTCAGAGTCAGAAGTGTTGAACGTTTTTCCTGCCTTGTAAAAGGCAGTAGCAACCTGGCACAAACCAGAACATTGCAGTCAGAAAGCTAGGAAGTTTCTTTTGTTATGTAGAACAAAGTATTGAGCTTAAAACCCATCAGGGCTTCTGGAATAAGTGAAATTTCTTTTTATTTGTTTCAGAAGCATTAAAAAAATTCTTATACACCAATGGCTTTACAATTAAAATAGGTTATATTCATGGTATGGAAAGCAACAGGAAGCACTTATTTTAAGGAATCTATCTCTGATAAATAAACTGACCTATGACCTACTGAGCAATCAATGTCACAAGGTAGATACACAAAATCATAGTTATGCCTGAAGAATTTTCCCTACTTTGAAGGTAAATTTATTTGAATGGTCACAGCACAAGAAAAATAAGTATGTAAAGATCAGTCACCTTATTATAAAGGAAGTTGAAAACAAAACTACAATGATATATCACATCACCCAGTGAGAATGGCCCCTATCAAAGACAGGAAACCACAAAGTTGGTGTTATGTTTCCTCAAAAAATAAAAATGAAATACCATATTGTCCAGTAATGCCACTGCTAAGTATCTACTCAAAGATGAAAACAAAACTAGGGACAGAAATTTGTGTTCAACTATGTTCATAGCAGTGTTTATAATAGCCAAGTCAAGGAAACAAACTAAAAGGCCACTGAAAGATGACTGGATTTTAAAAGGAAGGAATATACAGTTATAAAATACTATCAAACCATTTAAAAAGATGAAATTTTACTGATTGGGACAAAATAAACATATCTTGAAATAAGTGAGGTAAGTCTAAAAGTAAAAGACAATCACTAGATGGCTTTACTTACTTGTAGACTATAAACAACCAGAGAAAACAAACTGGCAAAACATGACCCAAAAATATTTTTAAACACTGTGAAAAACACAATGGGTTGGGTGGAGATGTGGTTATGAGAGAGATGGTGATTTGGTATTGACACTGGGGCTTTTGTGGAGGCTGAGTGAAGATTTGAAGTTGAAACCCCAAAATTATACAGCTCCTAAAGGACTAGAAAATCAATACAATTGGGGGAAAATAAGTAGTCCTCAGTCTTCAAGCTGTACTAAAGAATTCCAAGAAGAAAAATAGCTAGAGAAAGAAAACATGTATTATAAGTTCTCTATATAATTTCAGTGATAATCATCATTTTAAAGTATTGCTAACTGTGACTTTTATCCAAGTTACCTTCATTTGCCTGAAGAGTTTTTCTTTTTTTTTTT